>JADRCH010007462.1:2263638-2375128 GCA_019843965.1 Rhynchomys soricoides
CACACACACACACACACACACACACACACACATACACACACACACAAAGACCCGGCTATTTTTAATTCTCTGTGTCTCAAAGTTGGCCTGGATCGCTCATGTTTTTCCTCTTCTCTCTATACTGGAGTTAGCATTGATTTAAGGCTGCTACTGCCTTCCCTTCAGCTTCAGGCTGGAAAACCTCCTGAGCTTTACCTCTGTGTGAACTACACTGGTAGATGGTGTTGTACAGCTTGCCCATACCAAGGAAAAAGACAGCTTCTCGGCTCCTGCAGGCAATAACCACATCCCCCCTATTTTGTTCCTGCAAGTCTTACAGACCCTTCCATAACTGAGATTATTATGTGTTCTGTGAAGAAAAGTCATTCAAACAATGACAGCATTGGAGCTAGCCCAGAAAGCACTTCTTAGAGATCCCCACAGCTTCAATGCTGATCACACTGGGTTGCAGCTGAGGTTCTGATCCTCAGACAGAACCTTTAAGAGTTGTCATGGCCCTTCACCTGGGCAGGAATGTGTCTAATGAAAGAAAGCTCCTGGATCTTGGAAGTTGGGAACAAATTCTCCTGAGCCTCACCCATAGAAGGCAGACTCAAATTATTTAAATCCATGGAAAGTTACATAAGGAAGATATTGTTATTATCTCCCAAGTTAAAGGCAGAGGTAATTGGAGCAGTATAAGATTACATAGCCAGGAGGACATAAAACATTTTTTTACTCAAATATTCTGCCTCTCAACCTTACATCCCTAATGACTAGTCACATCACCTGACAAGAATGCCCCTCCTGTGCCCACTACCTTCTGAGTTAGTCTTACTCTTCTTTGCTCAGGAACTTAGCCCATTTCCTGGAGGTAAAATCTATTTCAGAGAAAGTCCTAGAATTTACCCTAGTAAGGTTATGGAACAGTGTGGCCTTAGGGGCACAGGGAAGCCCCTATCAGAAATGTGAGAATGAGCAGGAAAGAAAAGAAAGGAAGGAAGGAAAATCAAATATCTGGAGAAGGAAGCAGTTGGCAAGGTAACTGGAAAGCAGACAGAAACCTCATCTCACCCCAGGCTAGCAGTGGCTGATCCCACTTTCCTCACATACAAGTACATGCACATTATCACATGCACATGCTGCTGTGCTCAATTATTCCAGCAGAAGAGCTACCAGAGAAGAGATTGCTTGTTAGCAGAGGAACTTGGCAGATGTGCCCTCCAGCTCTGCTTTTGAAAGAAGCCGAGTGTTGGGGGCTGGGTGACCTGCAGAACTCCTGGGGCTCAGAGAACACCTCCTATGAGGGCAGATGCTGAGAAAACCATCAGCTGCTCAGCAGGACTGGCTCATTCAAGACACTATGAGGATAACTTTGTAGGAAGCCTGGTGCATTTCCGGTATCCTAAGTCAGGCTCAATAGGCATAAGGAGACGTCCTAATCTTAATTGACTCCACTTATCCTGCTCAGTCCCCATCAGATCTATACCTTTTCATTCCTCTGTGTAAAAGTTCACACTTTAGTGATCCCCAGCTCTTGCAGAATAAGATAACTTAACATTAAACCATTACCATGTTTCTCTTTCAGTGGCTCACCATTTTGTGTTTGGAATCTGTATATCACATACTATTAAACACCTTTACAACTGACATTCTTTTTGAAGCCCTTAGTTTCATAGGCACACTGTTTCATTTAAGTGGTTTAGTTTCCTCATCTGAGAAATGAAGATGATACTGTTCTTCTCCCAAAAGGTTTTGAAAAGGTGATGAGAGACCATTCTGAAGGTCCTGGTCAAGCACACAGGATGCTACAATGTGCCAGGAGATTCACTTGTTTTGCCACCAACTAGTAAGCTTCTTATGTGCCTGACAAGATATGTCCCTTCTTAATGCCAAGCAGAGTACAGATTTGCCATAGAATTATGTTGCATGATATAAAAATTTGCCTAGGATCATAGCATTTTAGGATATACACAATTGTCATGTGTCTGTTTTACAATCCAAGCCTTAGACTAGGTCTTTCCCATCTCCCTAAGAACAGCATCAGGTGACACCAAATGAAGATAATGACACTCATTTTTATTTAGAGAGTATATTTATTTAGTGAAATTTATTTATTTATTAAGTGCAATTGCATTAAAATATAAAATTGAGCCAAGGCACTAATTAATAACAAGGAGATGAGTAAGGGTAATTACTAAGTTCAAGATCCATAGGAGAGGGTAATAAGAGTGACAATAGCGAGTGCTGGACCTGTTTAGTCTTTTCTTGTTCCTTTTAAACCATGAGACTCAGTCATTATGAGCATACCAAAGAAAAGTTGAATGGGACCAAGTTCTTCCAGCATCAGATAGCCTGTTCTAAACAAGTGAAATGGTCAGAGAGCCACAGAACTGGATGACGCCCTTGAAGCCTCTTTCTTCACTTTATACTGAGGCCAGGAAACCTACAGTGATTCATTAAACATCACAGAAACAGTGAAGGGCAATGACATCACTGAAACTCGGGCAGCCAGATCTGGGACCAGTGTTTATTTTACTCCCTCTTTCCTATCCAAAGAAATTATTCTTATTTCATATTCCTAGGCAATTCTGGTTTTACTATAATCCATAAGTTTGGGAGGACAAAGGCCGTTTCTCCTTATTTTATGGCAGAGGACCTGAGGCCCAGGGAGAATTTTCTATTACTAGCTACATATATTGTGGCATGGCTAGGAATGTAAGTTAATGCTCCTAACAATGCCCTGTGGCTAATGGCAATGTAGCTGGAGTGAGAAAAATCTGGGTCCGAATCACAGCTCCATGTGAGACCCGGCAGGAGATGCTTACCACATGACCGACCAAGCAGCTCCAATTTCCTAACTATAACCTAGAAAAAGCTTGACCTCTTAGAGCCATGGTGAGCATCAAGTGAAACAGATATAAAGTTCCTATCACGGTTATAGCCACACCGTAGCTACTCTACTCCATAATTCGATGGGTATTTCTTTCACTCTGCTCTTTCCTATCTCCAGTGCTTCTCTCCAGGAGGAATCCAAGGGGAGGAGGAGGAAGAGGGGAAATTGATAACAAAAGCTGATGGTAAACTTTGCAACACACCACTGGCAGGGTTCCCTTATCATCTGGTGCTAGCCCCCTTCCCTCCCTCCCTTAATCTATCAAGGACATTGGACAAAAGAGTATCCAAAGTAGACTGGCACTCCCTGTGCCATTTGTGTTCCTGGGCAGGCAGCCTACAAAATATTCACAAATTTTTAAAAATCAGCAAATCCCATTCGTCTGACCTTGGAGGCAAAGACAGACAAAAAGACAACAGATGTAGAGCCAGGAGGTCTAGGGCCTTACAGTATAGGAGTTGGGGGAGGAGGTGGAGAGAAAAACAAAGGCAAGGAGACACATGTACGTAAATATGGATGCATACCACAGGACCAAGTCGGTCTTCCTGTGGAAAGACTGGTGACCACTTTGTGGTGTGGTAGGGCATTTCTCTTAGTAAAACTAAAAATCAAGGTCAGTGTCAAGTCCTTACACTGGTTCAGTGAGAATCCTAACCAGAGCACTTGACTCAAAAGAAATAAAAAGAAAAATGAGAAGCAATTGCTCTTTCTAGAAGCTTTTGCCTTTTATGCACCTATGTATACTTATCTGTCCCTTACTGGTCTATACTGTTTTCCAAATTTGCAGGAAATTGGCTTCTGTCTTGGAACCACTACAACAGAGTTATTCCCCAGATATAAAACATACCAGGGCCAGACTGTAAATATGCACTACTATCCGGCTACCTCCTTTGTCATGAATCAGGGGCTCTTGGATTGGTCTGCTTAAACTATGTGCTTGGAATAAGGGCTCTTCCTATCACTTCTCATTTTTCCTAATACGTCCCTAAGGGCTTCTACACCCAGAACCACTTTTGGGTTAGTCAGACTTGCCTAAACTGATGGACTTTCAGCGATAAAGACTGAGGCAAGTGAATTAGTCCGTCTTGAGACCCTCCAGTCTGGGGACATTTTCTGTATCCCTATATAAAGAGGGTAGTTCCCTTAATGATATGTCACATTTATTGGCTGTGAGACTCATGGCACGTGCATGCTTGCGCGCGCGCGCGCACACACACACACACACACCTATCCATCCATCTATCCATCCATCCATTCATCCATTCATCCATCCCAGGGAAATCTCCAGGCAGATATAGCACTAGCTCTTTTAGGATGGCAGATAAAGTTTTCCCCTTCTCTAGAGCAACTGAAGATGCTGTTCTCACTGAAAGGGGATTGTCAGATAGACAGCCTACTGGCTAGGCTTCTTGACTCAAGTTCTCAGTACAAATATGGAGAGATTGGGCACATGAGAAACCAAAGCTCACATTCTAATGAGACACATACAGGATGTAGAGGGTCCTTAAAGGTCTTTAGCTAAAGTACTTTGTTTCATTTCAGGTGCTCTTCAACAGAGACACTTCCCCTAGAGAGATCAACAGAATCGAAGACTATATCCAGATATACAGGTTCTTTAGCCTAAATGTGTCCTCCCCAAACATATTAGAAACTTCATTGTCTAAGAAGAAAATGTTTGAAAGTGGCATTGATGAGTGGATAAAGATTGTTGGGATGAACTCAGTATTTCTTGCTCTTTTGCTTTCTTCTATGGGAAGAACAAATAGTCTTTCATGGAGAATGCAACAGCAAGGTGACACCTGAGAGCTGAAGACTGAACCCAGTTGAACCAGAATGTGAACTTCCTAATTTGAAAACTATGAGAAATTTTTCTGTTTTTTTCCCCAGTCTGTGGTATCCTGTTATAGCAGCACAAGATATACTAAGCCACCAGGTGTTTGGCTTCATGGCACACCTCTAGTACTCCCTGTTCACTACCACTTGCTGCTGTGGTGCAGGAGAAGAAAGCAAACACTTGCTGAGCAAACGCTTGTAACCAGATTTTCTATACTGTATCTTATCTGTTCTTTTCCTTCCTTCCTCCTTTCTGCCCTGCCTTTTTCCATAATTGCAATTATTAAAACTCTGGTAGAGTCACACTATCACTATTAGTTCATTGATAGCTCATCTCATTTGATTTTATTTCTAGTTATTCTTCAATTTTGTTTATTTCCCTCTTTATCATTGTTCTTATTTATACTGACTTTCTTGGGGGATACTGTTGTCTATCTGGATTGCATAAATAGTATTATTCAGTATATCTCTTATTGTTTGTTTCAGTAATATAGTAATTATTGAGTGAATTCTGATATCTATGGATTTAATGTGTTTGCTTGAACAATGGCATAGCACACCATGTTGAATTTTACTCATCTTTTCTCTTGCTTGTAAACATTTAAGTTGATTCCAATCTACCTTATTACATTACAAAGATCATTTTCATGCAAGTCACTTAGTATAATCTGAATTTAGTTCTTAGTTTGTGCAACCAGAAATAGAATTGATCTGTCACAGGTTAGATAAAAATTCAAATTCCCCCAAAACTTCCAAATTTCACTCCAAAATGGTTGCATGCATTTGTATAATCCTTAGAGGTATGTGAGGATCCCAATTCCCATATTATGTTGCCAATATTTATTACATTATTCTTTTAAATATTTCTTCAGTCTGATGTGTCTAACATCTTGTAGCTACTTTGATTTGTCTCTCTCTGCTTATGAGAAGGGATGGCTTCTTCTGTTTATTCGGACTTCCCCCTTTTTAAGTTGTTTGGCTATACTTTTGTTGCTTTCTTTATCCATTTCCCCTTTTCTTTTTTTCTAAGGAGTTATCTATTTATTATATGTAAGTACACTGTAGCTGTCTTCAGACAACCCAGAAGATCTCATTACGAATGGCTGTGAGCCACCATGTGGTTGCTGGGAATTGAACTCAAGACCTCTGGAAGAGCAGTCAGTGCTCTTAACTGCTGAGCCATCTCTCCAGCCTCCATTTTCCCTTTTCATGCCCATTTATTTCCTCAGTGGAACAGAGATCTTTACTTTTAATGGACTATAGTAAAAAAATTCATCCCCTTATCCTTAATGGGTTGTGCCTTCCACACTTTAGGAAAACCTTAACATAGTAAAGAAATCCATGTACATTTTCGACTAATAATTATTTAATTTTACCTTTCATGTTAAAGTCTTCATTATTTCTAGTGTTTATTTTACTTCTAGCATGTGATTAGCATTTAGCCTTATTTTACCTATGTAATACACACATTTTTCCAATATCACACATTATATGCAGCATAGGCCTTCCCTGTGTCTCTCAAACCATAAGCAGTAAGTTAAGACACATTCCCTGAGCTCCTATGGTATTTAGATCCCTCAAGAGAGATTCTGATAGATTCGATGGTGCAGAAATTAAACATGGATACAAGAAAGGATTTGAGATTATATAGTCACAACTTCACAAATAGGTGCAAATAAAAAAAAAAAAAGGAACTTGGAAGCTGAGAATCCACATTTGGAGAGTTAAAAAGAAATGTCCATTCCTATTCTGGGATGGAAAAAATGGCTGGACTAAGGGTATGAGGATCTTGAATGTTTTTGCTCTGCCATACTCATCCAGTCCAGGTAGCATTATGCAATTAGCGCTGAATGCAAGAGAGAAGAGACACTGTAACTCCTACATATGCCACGATCTGCTTTTGCTGTGTGCCCAGGGTTTCCTTCCCTTCATAGTGCTCCTCCTTCAGCCCCAGGGTACCAATTAAAAAGGAAGCGAGGTCAGTTTTCACTGCAGTCCAGTCCACAAAAATCTTCCTGAGTCAGCTGTCTCCCTTTTTCAGAAACATGATTGAAGTGAGAATTATTTATAAAATAATAATAATAGGGATAACAATAATTATTACATAATATGTGCATGGTTCTTCCAGAACCCACACTTTCTCTACAAATATGTTCTACCTGGTCAGCAGTGAGAGAGAAGATAGTTAATTGAGGAAAATTGTGTGGATTAGGTGCCTGGAGCTGTCAAAACAATAAAAGCCCAAATCCCTTGGGGTATGAAAACACAGGCCAAAAGTTCCAGAACAGAGCTGTCTCTCTTTTTCCACAGGAGTCCTTTTCTGTCTCAGGATGCTGCACCATGCCACAAAGGTATAACAACTTATATTCCAAACTTGGCCCTCCCAAGAGTCTGCATTGCCAAATACACGGCAATTATCCTCAGCAGGGCAGCCTGTATTTAGTGTAGCCTGGGACCTGATTTTTGCCCCTAGTAATCTCTTTCTGCTTTAGTGATTTGAGACTCTGGAAGGGTAGGTGGCAAGGGAGCAGAAAAGAAGGATAAGTGGGGGTATAAAGCAAACAGAACTAATCAAAACCAACAAACAAAAAAGCTCAAGCTCCCAGCTTCTTAATACTCTAAGGGCCCACTCTTCACCATGGCAACCAGTAAGCCTCCAGGCTTCCTTAGTCTTCAACCCAGTTGACAGTGAAGAATAGAGTCTGGCTGCTCTGCCTTTCCTGGGATGATTTCAATACTTGGTTAAAACTAAGCCAGTTCTGGACATATATGAAAACTGAAAGGGGGAAACACCAGAGAGAACAAAGGGAAGACTGAGGTAAGGAGTGGCTGGCTTTCATTGGGCAGCATCCCCAAGGAATTCTCTTGGGAAGGTGCTGAGGGCTTCCAATGCTAACTTGTATCAAAATTCAATAGTCTTGGTAATGAAGATGAACTCCTGATCATTTTTCTTCCCTAAACTTCCAAAGAAAGATTCTACAGCCTAAGAGAAATGCTGCACACAGAGCCACTTGCTCCTTCTTCCATAACAAGAAGAGGAAATAGAGTAAAGAAAATAAGAAATGAAGAAGCATTCTTCTGGAAATATTCATGACACCCTTAGTTTCTTTGACCTCCAACTCTGCCCTCACCAATGTTCCCAAAGGCACCATTGCCACAATCTTTATTTGCTTATGTTTGACCATTATAGAGCACTGAACCTTGGATGGATAGTCAAGTGCCATGGTGGACAGTCTTCAAGGCAGTGGTTCTCAGCTCCTCATGATGTGGTGACTCCCAACCATAGAATTACTCCATTGCTACTTCATGACAGTAGTTTTGCTACTGTTATGAATCATAATGTAAATATTTAATATGCCACCTCTGTGAAAAGGTCATTAAACCCTCAAAGGGGTAGTGACCCACAGGTTGAGAATCGCTGCTTTAAGGGGATGTCATGGACTGTATTATTCTCACTGGCTACTGCTTAGGTAACTCCTGGCCCAAGAGACTGAGGCTGAAACTAGGCATGGAGTAAGAGATTCACTGAGTCACACTATGACCTGGCATTTGACCTATAATTCAGACATGAAGCTAATGCTTGGGTCACTCCCATTGGTCCTATACTAAAGACCAATATGAATGGTTGAATTCCTAACTTTCCCAAACCCAATTCTTTAACAAGGAAGGCTGTAAGTTGAGGAAGAAGGGGTAGGGGCCTAGAAGGTTTGTTCATGTTCACAGCTAGTAAAGGTCACTTGTTCATGTTATCTTAACGGAGTTGATGTCCTTATTTGCAAACTGACATAACTTCCTCCTTAAACATGCATCTTCCTCCCTCTGTACCCTTCCCCCAGTGACTGACATAATCTACATACTCTTTGCATAGCCTGAGTGAATACCTGAATCTAACAGTCTAGAAACACAATAATCTCTTCAACCACAACCTCTAGAACCTCAATAGTTACATATATTACTTTCTATGCATGTGTGGGATCTAGCTTTATTCCATCATACACTTGTTGAGAGTTATTAGACTCTCTTCGAAGGCAAATGATTTGGCTGACCACTGTCTCTAGTACTCTAGGCATACAATAGATATTTAGTGAAGATTTTATAATTAAGTCTATTATGCATATAATGCAATTTACTGATCACTTTAAATAGCAATAGCATCTATATACTGAGTCTTCCATTTATTGAGTAATTATTATGTGTCAGGACATAAGTACATTCTAATTCAACACTTGTACAAATAATGAGAGGCAGAAAGCATTAGTTCTATTCCACAGATAAAAATAGTGAAACTCAAAGATAGTATTTTTCCAAACTCAATATGACTAATAAATGACAGATCCTGGCACCAAACTCAGGTCCCTTAGACTCTAAAGCTTCTCTCTTCTACAGCTCTGGTCACTGGGAGGTGCCATTGATAATAAAGTCATTAATTGGAAACTTGACATGATAGTTAGATTGGCACAGACAGTTCCTTAGCCCCATTCTTTGCTCTAAACTCTATCAAACCAGACTGAGTCTGGTCAAGGGATCTCAGGTGAGAACTTGGAGGTTGTTGAATGAACCTTTCTACCTATAAATATCTAAAACACAAGGACTAAATCTCAGTTTTAGATACACAGACATGCTGTTACTTATTTTACAGATAACAGTATTGAGGCTTAGGAAGATTAAGTTCTCTTGGTTAAGGAGTAGTAGAGCTGAGAGGTCAAATACATTCTTTTCTGATTCTAGAACACTAGAATCTAAGCCACTGGACTGGATCTCCTAGGTAAAGCCCTGGAAACCTTGCTTTGGTCATGCTGGTCCCCACTAAGACTGCCACTTTTTATCCAAACAATGGCTAAGGCCTCCATGCTGTGTCCTAAGCTGTTATTTGGCAAGGAACTCTCCATGCTCTAACAGAATTACAGCCACAGCACCTTGTAGGAGAAACAGTTTGTCTTATCCTCAGTGGTACTAAGAATGACCTCAATAGCTGCTGTGCAACAGGGGAGGGGCTTAGGCTCAGATACGAAGGTGTTTCTATTCCATTTGTTTTTCTACTCTGCCCTGTTAACAAGAAATTGAGCCTGGGTGGAAAGGCTGTAATAGGAACCTTCACAGAAGAGGGAGTGAAACAATTGTAATAGGCATAACATCAAGGAAACAGTGCTTTCAAGACATAACAGAGCAGTCACACATATGAATTCACAGAGACTGTGACAGTATGGACAAGACCCATAGAAGCTATAGCCAGACAAAATTACAGCATACAAGGGGAAGGTAGGCATAAAATCTCACCATTAGTTGAGAACCTATTGGCATTTGATAGCTGCTGGGAGAGGGAGAGTCTAGTCTGTTTTCTTTAATGATGTGACCCCCTGGTAGGTTGATACATTACCAGGACAGGCCCTACTCCAAATAGGTCAGCACCACAAAGTAGACTTGATAGGGAAAGAAGGTAAAAAGAACAAAATCACAAAGTTGGGTGAGACAGCATGGGAGGGTGGAAAGGGTGATATGCGAGGAGCTCAAAATAACACTGTATGACATTCTCAAAGACTAAGACAAACTTGAATGTGTGTGTACTTCCTTCTATACATACTCTTTGCCCTCTGAGCAATCTTAATCATTTTGAAAGTCTAATGATTTCAGAAAACAGTTTAACTCCCACCCAGACATGGTAACACTGCACTTTGGAGACAGACAATGGTCACTAAGAGAACACCAATTCACAGGGCAAAAGCCCCAGATTAGTAGAGATTTTATAGCAGCTTAAATCATCTTAATTCCAAAATGGTGAAGAGATTTTGACAAGGATCTCTTAGGTTTCTGCTAGTGATTCTGGTGTAGCCTCCTCTGCTCCTTCCTTCTGTGGCTGTCACCCCACCCCCATAAGATGCAGTGTGTCTCTGCTTCTCCCACTGTCAAGGGAATCTGCTCTGAAACACTAACATTCCTGGGCTTCCTTTGCTGAATAATTCATTTTTGCTGCCTGAGTATAACCAAGTATTTCTCATTAAAAGCCATGGGTGGGAGTGACCAACTCTGTCCAGATCCAGTCCCACAGCTAGCCAAAGAGAAAGCCTAAGAGGAAGGTGGCAGGGCTAGCAGCTGCTTCATAAGCAAGGAAGGAAGGCTAAAGGAACCTCTGGAAGATGGCCACAAAGTGACTGTGTGGTAACCATGGTGCAGGTTGGGACTGAGATTATTCTCCAGTATTTTGGTCCAAACTGGAAGGCCTGCTCTCACCATGGACTCACAGTCCCAGAGTCAAGTGCACTTACAGTTGATATAGCCCTGGGATTTAGGACACCTCAGTGGCCCGTCTAGACAGGTTGTACTCTATGTGGCTGGAGACACAAGGACAAGTTATCACTAGTGTAGAGACACTGGAGTCATTAGATAGAGAGACGCTGAAGAGGAGAGGGGGATTTAATTGCTGGCTCCAGCTCTAGCATTAACTGGATGGCTGAATCCAGGACCACGGCTGGCCTCATCTTTGCCTAATTCCTATCCTTACATATGAGATAGCATACACTTTTAGAAAGGGATTCTGATCTTGAGCTCTATGGATAGAACATGAGGATCATAGTACAGTTCTTGTTCCTGAGTGTGTAATGGTGACGACCCATTCACTCTGCCAAAGCCTCAGTCTCCACATCTGTAAGAGGGTCAACAGTAGCTCCTATCTCAAAGAGTGTTGAAGACTTGTATATAGCAGCCAGTGCTAGGCCCTGGTGAATACTCAGAAATGCTGGATGCTCATCAGAGGCCACAGGCCCTTGATCCTTAGAGCTTCACCTTTCAAGGTACTCTCAGTTGTCTCTGCAGAGGGAACATGACATTCTCTTGCAAGTTGCCTGAGGCAGCCCTTCAGAATGCATACAGCCTTGGGAATACTGCATGGGGACCAGTGCTCCCATTTCTCACCAGAATGCAGACAAGAAACATTCTTTCAGGGGCCAAGAATATTGAGTAGGCAAGCTAAGAGGTACAGCAAGCAGAATACTGTCTCCTGTCCTCAGGTATTTACCTGGCTAGCAGGTCTCCTCTTTTCTCCTTCCTAAGACCTTGGTCTTGCTCTTTTCTGTGCTTCTGGGTGCGATATAAGAATACCCTTTAAACATTGGAACCTATAGAGAAGGGGACCAGCACTGTTGCTTTCTACCCGTACTTTTTCTTTGGGTCTTTTTCTTCTGTTTGTTTGTTTTGTCCCCTTTCAACCCATTATTATATCTTTTGTGTGCATGCGTGTGGTGTATGCTTATCTGTGCATGTGGGGGTGGGTACAAAAGTAGAGGCCAGAAGAGTCCTCTAATGCTCTCTGTCTTATTCTCTTGAGACAAGGTCTCACAGTAGAAATTGTATTTGCTATGCCAGCAGCCAGGCAAACCCAGTATTCTCTTCTTTCCACATCCTACCCCAGTGCTGGGCTTACAGAAATATGCAGCTATGCCATACTTGTTACAGAGGTGCTGTGGACCTGAAGTCAGGTTCTCCTGCTTGTGACGCAAGCCCTGTAACTCACTGAACTATCTGCCCAGACCCATTAGTGGCTGTGTGGTTTTAAAAGTCATTTGTTGAAGCCCTTACTCTCACTCAGCATGATGATATTTAAAATTGAAGACTTTGGAGGTTAATGAGGTTCACTAAGATGATGAGTGTGGGGTCCTCACAATGGGATTAGTGTCATGAAAAGAAGAAGAGAACAGACTTGAGAGTCTCATTCTTTTCCTTCTAAAGTACCCCCCATGTTAGGACACATTGGGCCAGTAGCTGTCTTCCCATCTGGGCAAGGTAGTTTTGCTAGAGACCTTGCAAAGAGAGCATCTCAGACTGGCCTCATGGAAACATCGCCTTTCAGGATTATTCCATAGGCTGAGATGTGCTCCAGTGCTTCTTTGTAAACTCTGTCATGGTTCCCATGCTAGATGCTGCAAGTGCACAGGAGTAAAACAAACAGGCCTGGCCTCAACCCTGAGGAGTCCAAGTCTAGTAGGGAGGGGCACTTATGTACACAGGGATACGGGATTACAAACTCCAACAAGTGCAATGAAACAAAGAGACGGTGTAAGACAAGTAAGAGGCCAGGAAAGTGGAGATGATATTTAAGCCTCCTTCCAATGAAAAACAAAGCAATATTCAGGCAAGTATGGAGAGAAGCTGAGTACAGATGGAGAGCATAGCAGGCCTCCACTCTGGGGCCAAGGTGTTTGTAAACCCTTTGTGTTGGGGAAATCAAGTTCTCTGATGTCTGGGTGCCCCTTGGGTTTCAGTTGTCTAGAAAGCATTCCCCCATTTAAATTCACGTCAGATTTTGTGAACGTTATCATGGAATATCAGGAAGATTTGAATGTACAGATACCTGGGCTGCACTGTCACTGAAACTTTGATTAGGCAGATCACAATAGGATCTTAAAATAGTATTTGAACTCCAAGAATCACTTTATATATAATGAGTACGATGAAGATGACAGGGTGATGGTAGAAACTGAACTACCCAATCATCAGCCATGTGTGTACCACAGCCAAACTGTGAATTTGTCTCATGAGCCTTTTTAAAAATTTTTTTTATCAGTTATTTATTTATTTACATTCCAAATGTTATCTCTCTTCCGGGGTTCCCCTCCGGAAACCCCCATCCTACCCTCCTCCCCCTGCTTCTATGAGGGTGCTCACTTCCCCACCCACCAACTCCTGCCTCTCTGCCCTCCAATTCCCCTACACTGGGGCATCTATCGACATAGGACCAAGGACCTCTCTTTCCATTGATGCCAGACAAGGCCATCCTCTGCTACTTAAGCAGCTGGAGCCATGGGTCCCTCCATGTGTACTCTTTGGTTGGTGGTTTAGTCCCTGGGAGCTCTGGGGTGGGATCTGGTTGGTTGATATTGTTGTTCTTCCTATGGGGTTGCAAACCCCTTTAGCTCCTTCAGTCCTTTCTCTAACTCCTCCATTGGGGACCCCGTGCTCAGTCCAATGGTTGGCTGTGAGCATCCACCTCTGTATTTGTCAGGCTCTGGCAGAGCCTCTCAGAAGACAGCTATATCAGGCTCTTTTCAGCAAGCGCTTCTTGGCATCTGCCATAGTGTCTGGGTTTGGTGGCTGTATATGGGATGAATCCCCTGGTGGGGCACACAGTCTTTGGATGGCCTTTCCTTAATCTCATGAGACTTCTTTAATCTTTGTGTCTACTTGAAATTTAGGGTTTTTTTTTTCACTATAGGGGGTTCAACAATCCTAGTTTGATTAGTATCTGTTTAGTTTTATAACAACATCAAAACTTCTGTTTCTATGGAAATCCCTTAGTCTTCAACAAACTAAAATATTTGTTGATCCAAGTTTTCTAGGGAAGTGCTCACTTTACTTTATCTTACAAAGGAAGGTTATGAGCCCAAGGCAGTCTGGGGTACAGAGAGTGTCTAAAAACAAAGCAAAACAAGTAAGACAAAACTGGAGATGCAGGAACTTGACGTAGTTAAAATGCCTGTAAAAGGCCACATAGCAAGTACGTAGCAGAAGGGGGATTTGAGCCCACTTGTCTACTTTCTGAAGGCAGTTAAGAAGCCTACTGTCCTGACTTACTTAATGAGAATAATGGAGTCAAAGAAAATACACTAATCACCACTATTTCAAGTATGCGTTGCCAATATAAAGGTTCTGGATAAAAATAAATAGAATAAAACTTGCCCCCATACACACACACCACCACCACCACCACCATCTCTACCACCACCACCACCACTAACACAAAACAACATGTCTTTTGCTTAAGTACATGGAGAAGTAGAGCATAAAAGGAAGGAGTGGAGGAACCCTAGATGTGAGCCTTTCTTTCTTCAGAAGTTCCTGCAAATACTCATTCTTTATTCAACAAACACACATCCAGTTAGTGTTCCCTATAAGGCAGACTCTGGTGATCTTAGAGCTCTACATATACTTGAGAAGTTGTCAGAGGCCAAAAGTCCTGTCTGTACACCTGGATGTTTAGTTGTCATTCCTGAGCTTGTTTCTAGGAATAAAGATACTTATGAGTCAAAGAAAATGATGGCTACGGAAGTGCCATATAAAGTGTCTAGCAGACAGAGGTCAACGTTGTAGGGACAGAATCCCCTCTACATAAGAAAGTTCTCAGTATAACAAATAGGAGTGTTGTATTCTCCCAGAGATAGAATAGATCTGCGGGTACTGGGCTGTGGTCCTCCCTTTTCCCAGGGACTGCGGCCAGCAGCCCAGGAGGACAAAGGGAGCAGAGTTGACAAAACAGGGGAGTAGCATGTAAATGACTACTGGGATCAACTGCAGAGAGGCAGCTCAACTTTAATTCTAGTTAATCAAGGGCTATATAGTTTTGGGGGAAGGAGCTAGGGATTTCCAGGGTAGGTATTTATAATTGGCTACAGCTTAGGGTACAGGATTTGCATGGAGAGGCATTCCAGGAATTCCAGGTACTTGAAGTACAGGTTCTTGTGCTGGAGAAACCTAAACCTGTAATCTCCCCAAGGCAACATGACATTCCACAGGTAGTGTGACATTCCACAGGTAGATGGTGTGGTTTCGGCCTCTCATTATCAAGGTCAGAGAAGGAGAAGCTCTGCTGATAAAGGGAGTCAGTCCTCTATTTTACACTGAGCTCAAGAGAGCTGTTAGGACAATCTATGGCAGGCTGTGACCTTAATTAGCAAGGCCTAAACTTGGGCCATCCACCAAAGTTCTTAGGGTGAACTTTCTTTTGTGTTTTGCTTTTAGAGACAAGGTTTCATGTAGTCTAGGCTGGCCTCATACTTGTTATCTAGCTGAGCTAGCTCAGAACTCCTGATCCACCTGATTCTACCTCCCAAATGCTAGGATTACAGACCTATACTACCATACCTAGTAAGGTTGTACTTTCTTAAAATGGGAAACTCAAAAGTTGCCCATAGCATGTACCTACTTGTCTCTCTGAGAAGGAAGCACATCACTACAGGTTGCTTACTTCTTTTTAGTAAAGAGCCTCTCTGCCCACTATGGCGCACAATATTAAATTCCAAAACCATATTGAGGAGGTTTTTAGATCAATACACTTCCAGGACATTATTGACATCACTGTACTGAGACAATGGATGCCGTAGCTGCAAAGGATGGTTGTCCTATTTAAAGAAATGGTTCAGAAGGCTGAGGAGACAGCTTAGTAGGTAAGGGTGTTTGCCTATACACACATGAGGACCTAATTTTGACTGTCCAGCACCCTCATAAAAAGTCTCACATGGCTGTGCATGCCTGTAACCCCAACTAAGACACAGAATCCTTGATCTCTTGGCCTAGCCAAAATAGTATGTGTCCAGTTCCATGAGAAACCCTGTCTCCAGATAATAAGGTAGAGAGACACAGAAGAAACCTGTTGTCCTCCTCTGTGTGCGTTTATGTATGTGTATGTATGTATGTATGTATGTACACACACACACAAACCCACAACACACATACAATACACATTCTATGCTACCTTCTATATCTGTGAGGAGACACCATTTCAAAGCATTTAACTGGAGGCTTGCTTACGGTTTCAGAGGGTGAGTCCATGATCATCAAGATGGGGAGAATGGCAACAGGCAGACAAGCTTGTCATCAGAACAGTAGCTGAGAGTATACATCTGATCTGGAAACACAAGGCAGAGAAAGAAGCTAATTTATAATGGCACTGTCTTTTGAACCCTCAAATCCCATCCCCAGTGTCACACCTCCTCCTATAAGGCCTCATCTCCTAATCCGTCCTAGAACTGTTTTTAACAGCTAGGGACCAAGCATTCAAATATGCAAGCATACGGGAATCATTCTCATTCAAACCACCACATACATACACACACACAGACAGACAGACAGACAGACATCATGGTTTGGGAAGAATGTCAAGAAATTTGCAGGAAATTGATCCAATTCTGTTTTTTTGTTCTTTCTCCTCTCTTACCTCAGCTCTGATTTTTTTGAGAACAAGTTACTTCTTAAACAGTGGAGGATGCATAATTTGACTGACCTGTGGCTCAATATAATACCTTCCGTGGCCCATCCCTAAAAACTAGAACCTCAGGATGGCCAGATTTCCTGAACTTGTGCTGTACCAAGAGAAGGCTATGGCTCTAAAGTACAGTACATAGCACAGGTATGCACATGCATGTATTCTGGAGAAGGTAACAGTGGAAATGTCAGAGAGCATAAAGCAGACCAGTTTGAGCTTTGCTTTGAGAGAACAATTACAAGAAACAGACAATGCAGAAACCAAAAAATCAGAGGTCTCCTCTAACATCTTCACTAAATCCTTGGATCACCTTGAGCCTTTCAGTTCAGTGATTCTACTGGGCACACCTGTGGCCTTCAACAAGCAGGACTTGCATTTGATCTTCAAGATCTGGCTACATCTTACTTGATTTTTGCAAGAAGATTTAGAAGAGTTAAGGGAAATCTAACCTTTATCCCCATTTGTCACCAAAACAATGTTTCATCTATCAAACAAAAGCCCAAAGGTATGGCTAAATCACCTATGAAGACAATTAATTTTACTGACATTTCCATTCATGGTTGGAGGTAAGGCAAGGTACTAGGCAGGATTGAAGAGAACTAGTATCATGGGCTTGGAGCTTTGGAGAGGAAAGAAGATTTTTAGAAGAAGTGTGTTAATTTTATCCATGGTTCATCTTGTGGATGAAAGGATATCTTCACTGGGATTGAGACAACTTCATCACTGACCACAGCAAAGTTTGGTAAGGAATCAGGCATTGATTTTGACTACTGCCCCTTCATATTTTAAGCAAACGTTAAGAATACAGTTTATTATCACTTGACCTTGAATAGCTAGTCAAAGCCGGACTGGCTTTATCTCTCCTGAGTCCATGGTAACTCGTTTGACCATTGGAAGAAAGGAGTATTCCACAACCACATTCTGGGGAACCCAGGCTGGATGGTGTAGTTCCTTTGTAGAGGAGCCTTCAGGGTGGCTTTAGATTCCTTCAAAAGTTGAATGCTATTTCTACTCATCCTCTGGGACCATTGGAGATGTACAGTAGAAGAATCAAACATTCTGTACTTTCTACTGCCCGATTTGCTAAATGAAAAAATTGTATTTAGCCCTTGCTGGGCATTAGAAAAATTCAGTACATCTCTGGAAGATGACACTCTGGACCAGCTTGTTATTACAGAGCAGTAGAGAGACTGAGTACAGACTGGAACATTAGATAGCTATGTATTTCCTGACCCATTAGCTACAGAAGAGATGCTTTATAAATCTCTTCTATTGTCTGTCTTGATTTTTTTGCCATTTTGTAAACATATGTTTGGGGAAATCAAAGTGGGATAATAGTGGGATTATAAGAAGATAGATAGACATGTATAGTATAGTGAGACTTTGTTTGCCCGTCTGCAAAATGAGTTGAAGAAGAACTGATGATAGCATGTCAGATTGTAACAGAATGCTGAAATGTATCAGATAATTGTTCTGAATCCCACCAACCTAGAACAAAGACTTCTTCACCCCTGATAATTTGAGCACATTTAAATGCCTGAAATGTCTCTTATAATAACTACACTTCCTTTTTAGTCTCCACAGAATAAAGCAATCCACTCAGGACAGTGGCTTGGGGAGTATACTTTGGAGGGTATAGTAGACCAAATTCTGCAGCAGGGTTCAATTAATGCAATTACCATGAATGAACAATCTCCAGATACTGCCCACTTCAGAACTGGTTAAAAGCTTCTCAAGGTGACTGGATCCAAAAGGTGGTGGTAGAGTATTTCTTGTTGTGGCTTTTGTTTGTCTGTGGAAGTTTTCATTATCTGTTTTGTTTTGTTAGCAGGGTCTTGGTATATTGCCAAAACTAGCCTGATACTCTCTCTATATCCCAGGCTTACCTTAAACATACTAACCTCCTGCTTCTGTCTCCCAAGTGCTGAAAATGCAGGCATGCACGCCAATCCGAGGCTTATTACTTTAGCTTTCTCTTCCGACTGCTGCTGACTGTTATTTGATTTTGACTGGATTCACAACAAACATTTTGTTGACATCAGAACCATTAAAAAATCAGATACAAAAAGGAAAAAGAAAAGAAAAGAAAATTCTCTCCCTCTAGTTAGTATACCTGCATAAGCTGAGCTCCCCTGCGCTCACTGCCAGTTTCCTCCTGGGCAGTTCTCCACCCTGCTAACATGTTCATCCCTACTCAGTGAGCCTTCTAAAGAGTTTTTTTCTATTCCATTCTACCATTCCATAGACCTGGAGATATACATGGAAAACACATGGTCCCCCAGTCCCCTTGCTTAACACGAAACAGCTGAGCAGATTTCCTGCCTCTCTGTGCTCCTGGTTGCCTGGAAATATCAAGACCTCAGCATCCTATTTGTCTCTCCTGAAACCGGACCATAATTGAGGCTAGTTGTACTGGGTTTGCAGTTGTGAAAGAGCACCTGCCTTTGACTCAGCAGTGGGTACACTGCTGTGGAAAGTGAGGGGATTATAGGACACGTGGGATGCAATGCATGGTAGAAAGGCAATGTGAAGGTTACAGAAAGAAACTGACAATGGGGAGAGAAGTCAGATTTCTCAGAGCAATACTCGGTGTCTAACGACAATGTTGCTGACACTGCAGGAGGTGGTGGCAGCAAAAGCTGATGTATGTGACCTGCTGAGGTTTGGAGTAGCCTGTTGTCTGATTAGCATCTCTGGTGATTTTTTGAAGTGCTTGATCTTTATTAAAAATTTTCATTTGGAGCCATACACAGTGTAACTTCACAAAACGAATAACCATTTCTGGTACAAAATGTGGTTCAATTTGGCATCTTACCTAGGGATTCTAATTATTCTGACTAAGTAACTGCAGCTAAAGGGGCTTCATTAGCAGAGTATATATAGAACCACAGCTAGAAATCAAAAGGTCTGCTCATCATAACTCAAATTCTCCAGCTATAGCAAGTCACTTGTGGATGATAATTGCTAGCAGCAGGAGTATCACCTTCAGATTATGAAAGAGGGGATTGTATATTAGTCTACATGCACACACATGTGCATACTCAGACAATGAGCCCAACAAGAGTACAAGGTTAGGCTAATACATTCAATTAAATTCAATTAAATTTCGAATTCTTGGCATATAAGTTTTTAGACTTTTCTCTATGTATAATATTGGTGAAGCTACTGAAAATTCTACTTAGTACATAACTCTATGTAGTCACTAAGCAAAGTTTTCTGTGCCAGCTACTCTTGCAGTATCAGCAACATCATGGTGAAAAAAAGAAAGGAAGAGAAACAGAAAAACTAAAAATAAAGGTTGAAAATGAGGGGGAAAGAAGGGAACCACAGCCCTGAGTTATTAGAAGCCATTTAGAGAGGTCTCACAGTGAAAAATGCTGCTAGTCTCACCGAACTCTCTTAGGAGGGGACTGTTTCGGGCTGGATTACTGAGCAGAGTATAAGCATTTTGGGAGCATTTCTGGAGAGTGATGAGCTATTTCACTTCTGGCAGGTATATATTCCACAATAGTTGGAAATGAAGCTCAATACTGCTTACTGAAAAGATGCTTGTTTTCTATGCCACGTAACATGTAACCTGCTCAGATGACAGGAGAGGCTCTCAGGCCTGGACCTGATGATAATCCATGCAGATACCCTCTTGGAAAGGAATTATATTCCTAACCCACTAGAGTACAAACTGCACAAGAGCACAGACTTCTACTTTGTTCACTATCGTATCTCTGGCACCTAGAACACTGTGGTATGATTTGCACTTAATATATCTTTGTTGAACACGTGCATGAATTAGTAGAAATGAAATCTATTTGATACAGTTAAATAATTATTTTCCCAAGTTCTGTTGCTTTTGTTATGTAAGGACTTCTCATTTTACACAGCCACAGATTATCAACAATGCCCAAATGACAGAAATAAGATATTCACAAACATGGCCACGCACAGAAACAAATAAGCTCTGAGGAAAGTCATGACATGGTCCTATTAACTCTGAATAAGAATGCAAAAGAGTTATGAAAGCCAAGAGATGAGGATAGTCAATGCAAACTCTGTGGGAAACCTTAACAAAATTTCTGCACAGCCAGTAAATTGCCCTCACGTGACTAATGGAGTGAATGATGATCCTGAAGATGTAGGAGAGAAACGATGTACACCTCAGTGCTAGTCAATACTTATGTTCTAGTTAGAGCACTACCACACTGTTATACCCTGGGCACTGAATACAGAAGCCAACAACAAAGGCAGAGGTCATTCCCTGATGCTGTTCTGGTGCTGAGAGCTGCCCTGTCTTTGAAGACTCGAGGAATTTCAGTCAGCCTTTCCACAGTCCTCCCAGAAGTTTGTAGTCCCAAGTTATTCTTGTAAAATCCATGTCTAAAATATTTCATTCAAAAGCAAGTCAAATCTTTGAAGCATCATACTTGAGCCAGTGACTCTCCAAAGATTGGGGAGAACTCTGAACATATCTAACACTACAGTTCTGTTCTTCCTTGCCCCACCTGAGGCTCCAGGCATCCCTGATGCTGTACTCTGCACACCCTTTGCCCCATCTTCTAATATCTGGAGGGCTAAAAGGCCCCCTACCTCTGCTGCCAATGCTCCCAAGCAGCAGAAGTAGAGCTCCTACTTTCAAGTAAACTGTCACCCCCTTGGAAGTTAAAAATGACTCTGAAAAGAAAAATTTCACATACAGAAAAAAAAGATTTCCTTGTTCCTTGGATATCTAAGGGAAACGCTTCGGTCAGCAGCAGCAGCAGCAGCAGCAGATTTCTTAAATGGTTTCTGTCTTTTACTTCCATACACACCCCCTTTTAACTATGTATCCCACTGCTTCCAAAAGTTGCTTAAGCCTGGGAGTTTTCTCAAGACTGTGATTACAGCCTGCCTTTTTGAGTTATTTCTCAGTCCATTCTCTACCTCAGTAAGTGAAATGGGCAGTATCAGAACCATAGCATCCCCGGTTATTGGAATAGGTCCAGGAAATTATGCTAAACCTTTCTCCAATTTTGCCTCCCCAAGTGTAGCCCAGAAGTCACAGAATTCACAAACAATACCCATTCCAATAAAGAAATGCTGCTCTTCACATAGAAGTTTCTGCAACTCTGCTTGTCAGCAGGGTGCAGCTGCAATTTTCACTGTATAGGATTGAAACTGATGGCTTCCCTTTATGGAATTAAACATTTGTGAAAATGTGTCTAATGCACTTTTAGCACTTATAAAGCTATACTTATGTTAGTAATTTTTTTCAAGACAAAATAAGAAAAACAGATTGTTTACTGTAACTTCTATACCACCCCAAGGATGCATCGAAGATAGTTCTCATGGCAATGTAGCATCCAATTGCTAAACTGGAAAAGATACAGTACTTTTTAGAACATGGGGATTCATTTGCTTCCTGGTATGGTGGTGAGAAGGAAAAGCAGTTACAGGTCAAGGCTAGACACAACTTTGTACCTTTCCCCCACATCGTTTCAGAGAAATGGCTTTCTTTTCGGCAGAGCAAATTTGCAATTAGCATCTCAGCTGATTCTTGCCAAAACCAAGTGGCAGCTTACTTGGTTTTGGTTTCCTTCTTTATACAGAGTCTGCCCCTGGGCACCCTAGGAAAGCTGTACCTCTTCATCAACCCAGCCAGACATTTGCTCATTGCTGCAGCCTATCATAAGGAAGAATCTGTCCTTCCAGGAAGCTGACCCTGCTAGGCTTTTCAGCTCTCAGTGATCCCATGGGGCACAGAGGAGGTGAGACCTACAACAATGGACCAGTCTCCAGGGAACTATGCCTTCCATTAGCTAAGAATTCCAGATGACTGAATGCAAGGCCACAGGCCCAAAGGGCAAGGGAATAAAAACTGCTTTCTTCTTTTTCCTTATTACCAATGCCTTATGCTGGTCCTTTCTCTGTATGTCAAACTTATCATTCTATCTTGACAGAGAGTGATTCATAGGTAGTAAACTTGTGGATCTGGGTGCCAAGGGTGCACATCTTTTAAAACACGTTCCCTAATTGCCTATCCTGTACTGTGGGTTTGGCAGGTAATATCTCTCTGCTCTCAGGGAGCCCTCGACAGAGTTGGGAAGAAGCAAGGAAGTAATCGGGTGTGCTATGCTGAGGAGATGGAAAAGGAAGGATCTGAGAGAATACACAAAGGGTCTCCTAACTCAGACCTAAGGGCAGTGGCGGTGTTTCCATAAGTCTTGTTTGACAAAGTACTAAGAACACCGAGTCCAGACAGGTAAGGATATAGGGAAGAGTACACTGTAGGCAACATGTGAAAATACCTCCGAGCTGGGAAGAAGACAGAACAGACAGTGTCATGACAAATCAGTGGAATGAAAAATATGGCCAGATAATTCTGCAGGGTCTGTCCTGTAATCTGAAAGAAGTGATGGTACTTGTTTGGGCAAAGGAAGAGACAGGATCAGGGTTGTCAGGGATGGGGACGTTATAGAAAGAAGACAAGTAGAACCCTGTGCTCAGCTCCCCACCCCGGCCCACTGCCCTGAAAGGTTCCAGGTTTGGTTCTTGCCTAAAAGTGGGGTATGTGATGCTTAAGGGAAATAAGGAGGAAGGGTAAGCAGGCAAAATGGTGGCTAGACATGTTACGAGGGTAATTAGTATTTTGCTTTTGCCCACCATGTGAGCACTGAAGCATATAGCATTCTCAGTCCCAATTCCAAAGACTGAGCTTATTCATCAACATTTTAGCATTTATTCTTGAAAATTTTCTTCTTTGGCTTTCATCTATAATTTGAAAAATCCTCTTCCTTAATAACATAGCAAAAAAGGGAGGGGGATGCTGAACAAGTTCTACACATGAATGCCTTGTTATTAATCCATTTATATGGGCAATAAGAACCCCTGGGCAAAAGCGTCCAATTTTCCCCAACCTGTTTCTGATAAGGCTAGTCAGGCTATGGCCAGCTAGATAACAAATTAACCAGTATACAGTGGTACTGATCCCTTCCCTAGCTCACATGCCAACCCTGCAGAGCAGGTAGGAGTTTCCACAGAAAGCCCTTGGTTCCTCACTGCTATAATTTAGGAGGAGAGTGTGGTAGATTTACAGGAGAGCCAGAGAAAGAAAACATTGAAAGAGTGGGGGAAGGAAAGAGGGAGACAGACATAGGAGGCGAAACACAGAGAAGGAACAGAGGAAAACTGAGAAGAAAAAGGTGGATGGTGTAAAACTTCGTTGAGGAGGAGGAAGAGAAGCAAGCAAAGCAGGCAGGGAGGGGTACTCGGGGAAGTCCTGGTGCTTCTTTAGAGGATTCATAGGGAAAATTGGACAAGCAAGCAGACGGGAGTAAATGGAGCTGCTTAAGCATCTGGATGCCGTGGGCAAATGTGCAGAAAGCACAGGAGGTAGGTCACATAACTGTCTTTGTGTTGTCCACTCAGTGTTGTGGGGCTGCTAGGTGACCAGCTTTCCCATCTCACTTCCTACCTGTGATTCCTCTAAAGATGACAAAGCCAATATTCCAGCTGAACACCCAGGATAGTTGTCCCTTGCCACAAGCAGCCCTGGGGAACAGACACTGAGGAGGAAAGATTTTGAGAGCTAGAACAGGTCACAGAGCTCCAATGGAGGGGAACCAAACAAGGGAGAGAATGCATGACTACCAGGTTAAAGGGAATAGGAGAATAGAGCTGGGCAGGTAAAGAAAGGGACAGACTGTGGGCTGTCATCCTCCATGCCTCTATCCAGAGGGTACAGCAAAGCAGCCCCTGAAGTCAGCCTCCACACCTCTGTTCGACCTGTTTCATCTTCAGGATACCCTGTGGCGGCCCCTTGACCCCCTGAGGTCTTTATTCCCTTATAAAAAGCACTAATACTTTACTTTAGGGCCCCATTTTCACTCCAGGCTAAAACAAAAGCTGCTGGGTACAGGAGTAACAAGGAAGGCTGACTACTGACTACTGTGAGCGAGCGAGCGCTCTTCCTGTTAGAGTTGGAGGCTGGACCTAACACCTCAGGCTCTCCCCAAGTGGCAGCTCAGCAGCCCAAGCTCCTCCCCAGTATTCAGACAAGCTGGAAACCCCACTCCAGCTACTGGCGACTGTGCCTTTAAATTGCTGCTTTCAGAGGGTGCATCTAGGGGGATGTGGGAGGGAGAGAAACATCTTTCTACCGGTCTCCTTCCTCCCTCCCCTCCAAGACTCTCCAGGGTTTGGAAAGTGATTGCTACCCAAAAGAGAATCTTTTCTGGCTCTCTGACCAGCAGGCTGAGGCCCTTCTTAGTCTAAGACAAGCTCAAGCCGGAGCTGGTAGGGTTATCTGTGTCAGGTTTGGATCTATTCAGGGAATAGTTCTAGACCCTGACTGCTAAGGACAGGGCAGATAAGAGGCAGGAGAGGAAAGAGCACTCAACTCCTAACCCAGCCACACAGGCTCCTTATTGCAGTCCAAGTTGGAGAAGGGCTCTATACTGTTGGCTTTCCCACAGGGATACCTGCTCTCACCTTGGCAGCCAAGCTGAGAAAGGACTCCAAGGTCCCTGCAGAATGACTACTCTTGTTCCAGCAAGCCTCTTCCTTCTTCTCTGGACCTTACCAGGGAAGGTCCTCCTCAGGTGAGCTCAGTGGGGTGAAAAGGAGGCGCATGCAAACACTTCTGGGGGCTGGTGGTAACATACTGGGCAGCTGCCACAGTTTCTTCTAAGTTTGAAAAAAAACCAAACCTAGTCTGGAGGGCATCAGGGGAGGACACACCCTCCTCAGTCAGGACCCAGGAGCTGTCCAGTACAGATGTACAGCCCCAGTGTGGGTATAGGAGTATCTGTATGGGTGAATTGCACGGGCCTGGGTAGGGGCTAGGTAGCTGAGTCCTAAAATGGAGGTCATTGGTTCTGTAACTGAACCTTACCTCAATATCAGCTGGATTTCTAAAAATGACAGAAACATCTGTCAGATGCCTGTCAAATAGGCTGCAGGTGGTACAAGACTGCCACAGGACCACAGCATGTTGGAGCTGGGATGCCCAAACCTTAGCTTTCTGCAGTCACCCTGCCCCTTTACACATGGCTGCTCACTGTCCTTTTGAGAGGTACCAGGTAGCAGTTATTTCCTGGGTTTACAGGTAAAGAATTCTTGGGGCTCCTTTTGAATGTCCCCTGATCATCTGCCCTTTTCACATTTTAACAAGAGCTAGTCTAGGTTGACAGGGTATGCTGAATAGACAAGCTACAGTGGGCTTCAAAGGAATGCCTCACAAACTGAAAACTAAAGAGTAAAGAGTGAATACCAGAGCCGTGTCTTCTCCCTCTTAACACATGGAGTGTCCCAGAGCATCTTGCTTTTGAGCCACTTTCAGCCCCATTGCTTGTGGACACATAGTGGCAGGCAGAAAGGGGCACAGAGTGGGACAGTATGCTTAGAAAGAAAAAGCAGCTAAAAGTAGACTGGCAGCATAGAGGGAGCTGACAGGATACAAACATAAAGGGATCACTGGGTTGGGCTTTGCTGACCCTTTCGAGGGGAGACTGTCTGAAGATCTAAGAACAAGTGGATGCGATTAGAACAACATAGGCTCTTAGAGAGTCCTAGGTTCAAGCTATTTGTTGTATGTATGGAAACTGGATCATAGAGAAGGGTTGTGACCCACTAAAGGTTGACCAAGTAGCCCATAGCTTAATCAAAATTCTCTCCTCAAACCACCCCAGGGCCTTGTATGGGGATTGTCAGTTCTTGACCCTTCTAGTTCCTGTCAGTGTTAGGAACTTCCCAGGAACTAAAGGGTGTATAGAGTGGTTTCACAAAGTCACTCTTAGTCTTGGTTCCTTTGACAAGATAATTTCAGAATCCAGGTAACCAAAACAGGCTTCGGGACTGAAGGCAGACGATTCCCAGCTTATCCTAGAGTTCTAGGAAAGGGACCAGTGGAGAGGTGACCTGAGTGAGGCTGAGGACAGTAGAGAGGTCTGCTTGCTCTGTATGCAGGGCCATGTGGCTTCCCAGCAGGCAGGTGGCAGATGGCCAACAGCAGCAGCAACAGCAGCAGCAGAAGAAGCAGCACCTGGCTGGTGTGGACATCCTGTGGTGAAGCCAGACTTCTGCCTGCCCCAGCATCACCATCGACCTCCTTGGATTTCCATAACATACTTAGGCCACCTGCTCTGGCTACTCCTGCCAGTGGGCAGGGTGGCCTCTGTCCCCAGGACAAGAGATTCCTTTTGCTTTCAGAATCCAAGATCTAACTCTAAGAAGTCACAGTGTGACAGGTCTGGGCCTTTCCTCACTCTGGTTCTTTGATAGATCATCCTGGGCTGCTTGTCTTGTGACAGTACTGGGATAGATACATTGTGTCTTGAAGTTATTGGCTCTGGCTCTTAATTTTGGATTTACCACTAGCTATAGACCCTTAGAGAAGTTATTTCACCTTCATCTTACTGATCCCCAGTCCTCATAATATATGTACAGTTAGTTCTTCATACCCATCAGTTGTCCACATCTTCAAATTTGAATATCACAGACTCAAAATATAGCACTTATGCTGGCCATATTTGGATTTTCCTTGTCTTTATTCCCTAAACAAACTGTTACTTGTATAACATTTAAAGTGCATTAGGTATTTAGGTATTAGAACCCAGGAAGATGTGCACCAGTTATATGCAAAGACTATACCACTATACACACATACACACACACACACACACACACACACACACAAGTGTGTGTGTGTGTGTGTGTGTGTGTATTTGAATGAAAGATTTGAGCATCTCAAAATTTGGGTATCCATAGAGGGGTCCTAGAACCAGTGTCTCCTGGATACAGAGAGCCAATTTTAATAGAGATAATCAGGGAAGCCTGACATGAGAACTTAGATAAAGCTTGTGAAACATTTAATGTGGGACCTTAGCTTCTTCAACAATTCTACCAGTCACTGACTAGAACACAGATTTATTGGAGAAATTGATGTGTATGTATGCATACGTTTGTATATGTGTAGGTACAAATGTATGTGAGTGTACACTGACATGCATGTGTGCATATATGTGTAAAGGCCTGAAGTTGATATCAAGTGCCTTTTTTGATCATTCTTTATCTTATATATTGAGGTAGGGTCACTTGCTGAAACTATATCTAGCCAGTTTCATCAAGTCTAACTGTCCAGCTTGCCACAAGAAAGCTAGGCTCCCCAGTGGTAGGATCACACATGTGCTGTTGCCATGTCTACCAGGGTTTTACCTGGGTGTTGAGGATCTGAACACTGTTCCTCATGCTTGTGCAGCAGGCATTTTATCCACTGATTCATCTCCTCAGTTCTCTTAGGAGGAAGACTGACAAAAGAAAAGAAGATAGATTCAATGCCAGGCCAAAGCATACTCATATCTTCCCCTAAATCAAGGTCTTAGGTAGAGAAAGGTGAGCGTTTACTTCAGTATGATCACTCTATTAGGAAACTTTCCCATGGCTATAGATCCCTGCTTAATTACCATAGATGAATTCATCTGCCTGTAGTGGCCATGACACTACACTTAAACACAGCTTCCTGCCATGCCAAAAAGAAAAAACGAAAAAAGGAAGGAAGGAGGCAGGCAGAAAGCAAACCTACTCCCAAAGAAGTTGGGTCCTAAGACCTGGAAATCTTACAGGAAGCCCAAGCAACTGTTATCAAGTCTCAGAGAAGCTGCTTGTTCCAAAGTTCCTCCTATCCTTGGCTAGGCATATTAACAACACACTGGGTGAGATATCATTCTTCTTTGAATGTTTTCAAAGTACCTTCAGGAATAGAACACTAAGTAGGTCCTTAGTCCAGTGACTGATTCCTGACTATTACTCAGAAGTTCTGAGACTTTGGGCAAGTAACTACCTTTTAAAAAATTAATTAGTAAACTAACTTACTTGTAATCCCGACTACAGTTTCCCCTCCCTCCATTCTTCCCTGGCCTTCCTCCCACCTCCTCTCTCTCTATCCACTCCTCCTCTGTTTCTACACCTCTTAAGCCTGTTTTCTTGCCTGGAAAAAGAAGACAACAGACTTAATGTCATGTACTGAGAATTAAGAGTAAAAAGATTTAGCCTATGTGAAAGCCACATAGTTCCCAGAACTACTGTTGGGCAGCCATGTTGGCTCATAACTGTTTTGTTCATTCTCTCTTATCTTCCTGTCTGCTGGGCAAATCCATCAAAGGGGGAATGGGGGGGGACAGGAAAGCACAAACTGTGCAACTATCCTTAAACTTCTTTTCTTTTCCCATCCAGTGTGGCTTTGGCAAAAGAGGATGTCAAATCTGGGCCCAAAGGATCCCAGCCCATGTCCCCCTCTGATTTCTTGGACAAGCTTATGGGACGGACATCTGGATATGATGCTAGAATTAGGCCCAATTTCAAAGGTAAGAGAGGTCCATACTAAGTCCCCTCCACGCTTACTGTTTTGGGTGACAGATTCCTTAGCCAGTCCTTGTTCACTGCCCTTGAGGAAAGAGGCTAGAAGTCGAAGGCTAGATCTTACAGCTCAAAAAGAGCCTCTACTCACCATTGCCTGTGGGTCTAGGTAGCTGTCAGCAGTGGCCTGATCTAAAGCTCAGAGAGGGACTTGAGGAATGTGCACTCAGCTCTCTGGAATGCCCTGCCAATAGGCTGTGCTTTGCTACCCTTAGGTCCACCTGTGAATGTGACCTGCAACATCTTCATCAACAGTTTTGGCTCCGTCACTGAGACCACCATGGTAAGGGGTCTTCCTATTCCCTACTTCCATTCCTGTGTCCCACCACATTGCAAGCATTTCCTTTCTGATGCCCTCTTCTTGCTTTGTGATCATAGCTTTAGCCATGGGACATCTGAGTTGATGACTGAGAGGCTATTCTTGGTCCAGAGTTTCCCTAGATAAATGCAAACTAGCCTAAGAGTTCATCAAATATGTGAAGGAACCTGATGCAGAGCACAGGCTTTTGAATTAGAAAAGACCTGCGTTCAAATCGCAACTCTGCCATCTAAAATCTATGTGAAGCAGGTGGACTTCAATCTTCCTAGGTCTTTGTTATTCATATGTAAAGGGTAGAACATGAAACCATTCTCCACATGAGATTGATGCAAGGTTTAAATAAAATGATGGGTATGAGGAAAGGACTCAGCTGAGGATGTGGCGCAGTGATACAGTATTTGCCTAGCATGGTCAAGAACCTGGGTTCAACCTCCAGTCCTTCCCCCCCCCCCAAAAAAAGCACTTAGCAGAGAGTCTGGCACATAGCAGGTACTTAAATAAATATGTTATCCCTTCCCATCTTTGCCATATTTGCGAAAAGTGGGCTTTCTTCACTGGAAAATGCCTACTGGCCCTCAAGATGCATCTCCAGCATTTCCTGCTCATGGCCCTTCTGCTCATGTTGGCTTTATTGGACCCCTGGGAAAAGCACTGAATCTGATAGGCCCTACTCACCACCCTTCCAGGACTACCGGGTAAATGTCTTCTTACGGCAGCAGTGGAATGACCCACGTCTGGCCTACCGAGAATATCCAGATGACTCTCTGGACCTAGACCCGTCCATGCTCGACTCTATCTGGAAGCCAGACCTCTTCTTTGCCAATGAAAAAGGGGCCAACTTCCATGAGGTGACCACAGACAACAAGTTACTGCGCATCTTCAAGAATGGGAATGTTCTCTACAGCATCAGGTGCACATAGTGTATAGCAAGGAGATTTTGTATCAAGAGGAAGAAGCCAGATGGAGGTAGAAGGGTGGGAAGATGGTCCACGCTGTACAATGCTGGAACCCAGCAAACTGATGTCATTACTTTTTTACTGCTCCTACCAGATTGACCCTCATTTTGTCCTGCCCAATGGACCTCAAGAACTTCCCAATGGACATCCAGACCTGTACAATGCAGCTGGAAAGCTGTAAGTGTTTCTAGTGAATCACAAGGCAAGGCCTGGAGTAACAGCTAGTTAATGATATTTTAGACATTTTCCCAAGTACACACAATCAATTCTTGTTGTGGATGAGACTAGAAGCCAAGGCTCCTTGATATTCAGCCCAGTGTGGTTTTTGTGTTTCCACATTACTTGCTGGGATGACTGTTCCATAGGGCTGGGGAACAAAATAACTCCCAGCTATATATACAAATGTGCTTCTGGCCATGGGAAACTATCGGAAGGGTGCCTCCTGTGCCTAAATTTCTTCCTGAAATCCATAGAGTAGCTTCACCTTAACTTTCTCAGAATTAAGACATTGAAGATGCCCATATATATGCCACCTTTGGGCAAGCTAAGAGAGAGAATAAGAGGCCAGCTTCACGTATAGGAAAATGCCTAGAGAGGTGAACTCAGCCAGTCTCCTTTATGGGAAAGGTGTCAACTTGTGTGGGCTGCCAAATGTGCAGAGACACCAAAGGATTTACTCTTCTCCCATCACCTGGCTCATGAGGTAAAACTGTAAGATCAGGAGATATTCCCCAGAGAAGAAAACTTGCAGCACTGTTTCCATCACATGGGAACAGAGGTGCAAAGAAAGTGCCCTTTGGTCTACCCTCTAGAATTCATACACCATATGAACAGGCAGGTTCCCATTATCCCTCACAATAACTTTACAAACTTAGTGGGGGCAGCCTTTATTAGCCTTATTTTACAGAAGAGTAGATTACTCACCTGAAGTCACATAACTACAGTAGGACTTACACTACATTCTGTAAACATCAGTCTCCTCTTACATGTGAGAATATGGTCATGTCTGGGATGTGAGCCTTCATGAACGGCAAGTAATCTGTGAGCAACTTGGCATGTTCAGCTATCAACTCTCAATTTTTTCCAATTCAAGTCCCTGGCTAGGAGTCTGTGGTATGCACATTCTCCCATGCATGACTGGAAGGACAGAAATAGTCTCTCTTCCCTGAGGAAAAGTGGCAGAAGCCCTGGCTCTGAGGCTCAGCTCAGGACATGTGGTTGGTACACATGCTTACTCCTCTGGGCTTAAGATGTGGCAGGAGGTTCCCAGCTGGGGTCCTTGACATCTTTCCAACCTTCTTAGCCTACATCCCAAGTCTGCCAGAGTAATTTCTCTCTAAGCATTTCCCAAGCTTGAGACCCACGTAGTAGAGGAATATGGGATCTTTCTGACTTGCTCATCATTTAGTACAGGCCCATGAGACAATTGAGGAAATTCCAATCTCTTCAGAATCATTCCCTTTTCCAAGCTGAGCATACCATTTCTAAACCCCAAACCTTGTCCCTCAACTACATACCCTTGCTAACCTTAACTTCACCTCTATCCTCACCCCAAACACACACTCTGAAACTCTTTAATGTCTCTGTCACTTGCAGTTGGCTACACCATGAATGACCTCATGTTTGAGTGGCTAGAAGATGCTCCCGCTGTCCAAGTGGCTGAGGGGTTGACTCTACCACAATTTATCTTGCGAGATGAGAAGGATCTAGGTTATTGTACCAAGCACTACAACACAGGTAAGAATCGGGCAAGTCAAGTCTGTATTGTCTGTGAGGTACTAGAGGGTCTCAAGATGAGAGTCAAGGGGACAAGGCAACCAGGTTCTACTAGAGTCTCAACAGCTGAGATATGATGCTATATTTTTCCTACATCTTATTTCATCATGGAAGACGCTATCAACACCACTTTCAAAGAAAGAACACAGAAAGCCTATAGGGATAGCTCAGTAGGTAAAACTGAGTTTAATCCCTGGAACATACTTGATGAAAGGAGATAACTGACTCCTACAAGTTGTCTTCTGACTCCACACATGCACTGTGACATACTCATAATCACACAAACACAGAAAAAACATGTAACTGTAAAATAAATCTTAAAAAGAAAGTTAACAGGGGAAGGTGAGAATTTGAATTAGTTGTCACACAGCTTATTAGCTGTCAGATTCAGAATTAAAATCAAGATCTAACCCCAAAGCCCATGTTCGTATCTCTCTCATATATTACAGATTAAAGGGCACTGTGACAATGAGCAGCAGAAATGTGTTATTTTTCCTAGGGTCAATTCTGTGTAAAAGCTGGGAAATCTACATTTAGATGTTGTCGATAGCTATGCTCAAATAGAAGAAACAGGCCTGAGGGGATAGGTAACCGACCATGCATACTTTCCATAGTCACCTCCACTGGTTAGCTCTCCTGAACATCAGGAGACATTCTTTTTCTGAATATAAAGCATGGGAAGTGGAGAGGAGCTGTTTTCTGAAACTGGACAACTCACTCCTTCAGCTTTCCTAAGAGTTGCTGGACCCTCATTTCCTTTAGCAGCTTAGCTGTGTGGGAGTGGGGAAGAACACTTCCTTGACTTTAGAAACTATAGCTGAGAGTAGAGATTGGTAATTTGAATGGAGATGAATTGTTTCCAAGCTTTTTGTACTCAATATATTCATTCTCCTAGGGAGTCTTTTAAAAATATTGATTCCTAGGCTGTAACTCTCTGAGATTACAATTACATATACTAGAGGAAAAGCCTAGAAATTTGCATGGTTAACAAGTATCATGAGGCTTATGGTATGTGTAGGTAGTTCAGGAAACACTGTATTTTGAAAAACACTAGTTTAGAAGCTAATTTTTTCCTGCTTATTTATACAGGACTTCCACTCCTTAGAATATATTTTAAGAAAGTATTACAAAATATCTCATTGGCCTGGAAGTGCAAGTGCGGCCGGGGCAGTATCTCAGGGCCGTTCCCAGTCATTTTCAAGAGCTAGGAGAGAAAGCAGGTGGTTCAGATACGCGCCCTGCTTGAGGGTAGCTGTTCTCATGGTGAGATACTTTTCTTGGGGTCCTTTAAGAGCTCCAACCTCTCGGAGATGGAGCAGATGGCAAGAACTGCCGAGGCAACCCACAAAGATGTGTGGTTGGTGACTTGTCTTCAGATGCAGAGCTTTCTGTATCCTTGGCACAGGCAGGTCCTAAGCTGTAATTGGAGTACATTGTGCCTTCTGAAGCGATACCTATTTACAATGAAGTTGCAGTCTCCAAAATTTCAGTTACTTCACAGAAGGACTGAAGAGCCTGACAGAATTATTTGCCAAAGAGAATCATGAATTAAGATAAGAATAGCATGAGGGGCAGTGAGGGATTTACTAAATGGGATGAAGCCTCAAGATGTGGATTTCGCCACCACTGCCACCCCTACTCAGATGAAGGAGATGTTCCAGTCGGCTGGCATTCACATGATAAACAACAAAGGAGAGAAGCATGGAACTATCACTGACAGCCTTCATGAAGAAAACTTTGAAGTTACTACACTCCAGATTGATGTTACCACTGATGGAAGACATGCAGAGGTAGAATTCACAACTGACCGGCAGAAAGATGCTGAATGAAGAGATCTCACTATAAATTCTATATTTCTAGGTTTTGATGGTACACTGTTTGATTACTTTAATGGTTATGCAGATTTAAAAAATAAAAAGGTTCAATTTGTTGGACATGCTAAACAGAGAATTCAGGAAGATAATCTTAGAATTTTAAGGTATTTCAGGTTTTATGACAGAATTGTCAACAAACCCGGTGACCATGACCAAGAGACTCTAGAAGCAATTGCAGAAAATGCCAAAGATTTGGCTGGAATATCAGGAGAGGGGATTTGGGTAGAACTGAAGAAAATTCTTACTGCTGACCATGTAAACCATTTGATCCACCTGATCTATGATCTTGATGTGGCTCCTCACATAGCTGCTAATGCAAATTTAGAAGAATTTAACAAAGTCAGTAAAAATGTTGAAGGCTTTTCACCGAAACCAATGACTCTTTTGGCCTCTTTATTCGAAGTACAAGATGATGTCACAAAACTGGATTTGAGACTGAAAATTTCAAGAGAAGAGAAAAACCTGGGTTTACTTATAGTTAAAAACAGGAAAGACTTGGTTAAAGCAACAGATAGTTCAGAACCATTGAAACCATATCAAGACTTTGTTATAGATTCTAGGGAACCGGATGCAACTGCCCAAGTTTGTGAGCTGTTGAAGTACCAAGGAGAGCATGGTCTTCTCAAGGAGATGCAGCAGTGGTCTGTCCTGCCGTTCCCCATGAATGGACATGACATCAGGAAAGTGGGCATTTCTTCAGGGAAGGAAATTGGGGCCCTGTTACAGCAGTTGCGTGAACAGTGGAAGAAAAGTGGTTACCAAATGGAAAAAGATGAACTACTCAGTTACATAAAGAAGACCTAAAAAAGGAGCTCCGTATGAATCAGTGGCAAGTCTTGAAGTTCTGTTTAAGACTAAATGAAGAGTCAACAAAAAAATAAATAAACAGCTGTATTACCCAGGAAACCAGCTGTGCACTGTAGATGGCTGGCCTATCAGATTCAGGTTGGAAGCTTTATACACAGTCAGTGTCTCATGTACATATCCATGAGGATTCACATATGCTGCCATTAGGCCACATAAGAATAAACTGCAAAGTGACTCTTGGGTATTTCAAACTTTTGGGCTAATAACCTCTTAACAGTGAGTACATATCATGGTGCTGGCCACAGATGTGGCAGAGGAGGGTCTTGTTATCCGTCAGGGGGAGGAGAGGCCCTTGGGCCTGAGGATGTTAGATCCTCCAGTGTAGGGGAATGACAAGGAGGAAAGATGAGAGTGGGTGGGTGGGTGGGAGGTGGGTTGGAGAATATCCTCATATTGGCAGGGGGAAGGCAGAGGGAATGGGGAGGTTCCAAAGGGGAGATCTGAAACATTTGAAATGTAAATAAAATATGAAAATAAAAAAAAAGAATAAACTGCAAACAAAGAACGATGTGGAGAATAAGTCAATGAAAAGAAAAATAGTAATTCCAGTTTTTTACTTATTTGGGATATAAGTTATGCTTTTTAACCTTTGAGTTTTACTTATTACACAGTACTTTGTGTAAAATGTAAGACTAGTATGCAGGAGGTTGGCAGATATTCTATTGGCTTGAAAGTGTTCTTTGATTAAATAAACCAGTGTTTACAAAGCCTAGTGAGGTCATGTTTTCATCTTTGGACAGTTAGCTACTTTATTCAGATATCAGTTTCCTTGCCTTCTTGATTTATAGTTCTAAATATGAATCTATTTATAATTCAGCCAAGTGTTATATTTAGCAGCAATAGCACATATTCAAAGACCCACCCAATTTTGGCCCTGTGTAGCAGAACTAGCTGAAATGTAATGCTTGAAGCATTCATATTATGCTTGAAGATAGGATGCTTCAAACAAAAATTGAGGGGAAAAATATTGTATAGACATTAGAGATGTTTCTAGGTTTATGCTCTTTTATTAAGTATATTTTTAGGCACTGGAGGAAATATGGAAAGTGGAACCACAGAATTCTGAAAGGGAAGTTGGAAATATATTGAGAAATAGATTTAAAATGTAATAAAGATCTTACCTAAATAAAAAAAATCTCATTGGCTTTAGTCACATTCTCCTATTAATGCTAGCAAAACTTGGAAGTGTTCTAAATATCCACCCATATGGTAGAAATAAATTAGACAGTCTATCTATCTATTTGGTAAAATAATATATAGTCATGAATATGATACATTCACAGTTCTTATAGCTTCATGGGAAAGTACAAATAGAAAAAAGGATAAGATTCAGTGTTATATACAGAGTGTGACTATATTATGGTAAGCACAAAGCCAAGATGGGTATTTAAAATCTCCAAAAGGAAATAATATTACTAAATATTTTTAAAGTAGTATGATACAATGGATAAAAGCAAGAACCTTTTTTTCAGTACGATAAGCCTGAGTTTAGATTCTAGCTTCTTTATATACTGGTTGGTTAACCTTGAGAAATACAGTTTAATTTATGCTTCAGTAACCTTATCTATAATATGAAAGATAATCATTTTACCCACTTAAAAAGTATAAAAAGTCCAGGCACTTAGTAGTGATTTGATAAATATGAGCTTAAGAATGTTATTCCTTCTCTCCTATTTGTCTATATTAAACAACTGCTAATCTAATAACTAAAACCCAAACTATTATTATAGTGAAAAATTAAGGAAATCATGGAAAGTAAATATGGGGACATATTAAAAGGCATGTCACAGGAAGAAGCCCGTGGTGTTGAGTAGGGGTAGACTCAAGGACAAGTAGAAGGTCATAGAGTCATACTGCATGCCAAAGCCCCAAGCAGTAAGCTCAAATCATTGGTCTTGAGTAATCAATTAAGAGGCCTTAGTCGGAATAACATCAAGACACATAGTTGGCTCTCCATGTTGAACATGCTCCACATACAAAGGTCCATCCAACCTCAGGACAAAAGCATTAATCATAAATTTCATCTGTGTTGAACATGTGCAGACTTTTCCATATCATTATTATGTTATATCATAGAGCTAACAAGATGGAACAGTGGGTAAATGAATTGAATTCAGTTCCCAAGACCCATATGCTGGAAGGGAAGAACTGATTACTGAAAGTTGTCCTCTAACTTACTTACACACACACACACACACACACACACACACACACACACACTAAGAAACAAATAAACAGTTTAAATGAGTGATATAGACCTAATTTAAAGTATGCATAGTTTAAATACAGATATGATGCCACTTTGTATAAGAGATGGGAACAGCCACAGATTTTGGTATTTGTGGGGGGAATTCTGAAAGCCATCTTAAATACTTAGAGATGGCTGTACAAACTGTCTCCTTTTCCTCTTGTGTTATCAAAAGCCTCTGGTTTTAAAAGAAGCTATAAACTACTGTTTTCTTAGCTTCCAAGGCATGGGAATCAGGATATGGGAAAAAGAAGAGCACTGAGATGTGTGCCTAGATCCGATGTGTGCCTAGATCCGATGCATTGTTTATGGTGGAACAGAATAGTGATTCCTGATACTCTGTGACAGTGGCTCTCAACCTTCCTGCTGCTGTGATCCTAAAAATACAGTTCCTCACGTTTGGTGACCCCCAACCAAAACATCACTGGTCTATGGGAACCTGCTTTCCAGGATCCAGAGCTGATCTCTGTGGTGAATTCTTCCCAGTTGTATGCTAGATGGTTGTTCTCACTTGCTTAAGACACAAGAAGAGTTTATTCAGGCCAAGATTCTGGGATATGAGCATGTGCAAGGAAGGACAGTATGATATAAATGAAGTCCAAACTGATTCTTTCTTAACAACACTTTGGCAAGTGAAATAGTTACTGTGCTCAGCACCTTAACTACAGCATTTCATTTAACTTTTCTAACAGCCCAATGATGGAGTTGACATTGTAATTACTCTGCTTCTAGAGCTAGAAAACTAGTGCAAAAAACTTTAAGTGGAACTTGGCCTGGTGGCTCAAAAGAGAATTCCAAATTTGATGCCACCCTGGACCACATAAAAAGACTTTATCTCAAAAACAAAAAGCATAACAAACAAACAAAAGCTCTGGGTGACTTAGTCAAGATCACATAGCTATTACGTGAAAACTTGAGATTCAACCTCAGAGAGTCTGATTCTGGAGCCTTCTTACTCTCTGTCCTCTTTTTGTAATTGTTATGTGAAAAATCTTATTCTGGAAGTAAAAATTCTGGAAGCAAGAAGGCAATCTGTAGGGCTGAGTTGAAAGCTTTCACAGTTCATGTATCTGGCATTATCTGGGGCCAGTGAGCATCCCAGATGTTGGTTCAGCAGGGCTGCCCTATTCCTACAGGCTAAGCTACAGTATGGGGACTCACAGCCAAATATTTCATTTCTTTCCTTACAGGAAAATTCACTTGCATTGAGGTAAAGTTTCACCTGGAGCGGCAGATGGGCTACTATCTGATTCAAATGTACATCCCCAGCCTACTCATAGTCATCCTGTCCTGGGTCTCCTTCTGGATCAACATGGATGCGGCCCCGGCTCGTGTAGGCCTTGGCATCACCACTGTCCTCACCATGACTACTCAGAGCTCTGGATCCAGGGCCTCTTTGCCTAAGGTGAAGAGATATGCAAAAAGAACCTGCTTGACATCCAGCCCCTATTTCCCAATCATTGCATGCTCCCTGCTACGCTTCTCTCTCTTTACATTGGATTTGGGTTTAAACTGCAAATAAGCAATAGCTGCTATTCAACATCTCCTCTTCTCCATAACAGCATAACAATGTGAATGCTCCTGGCTAGGAAATGACTAGAAACCCTGCCTTACTTGGTTTTCTTTGGGAAACATGAGCATGCAAAAGACCATTATCACATAGAAAGTCCTATTCTTTCATAGTACAGGTGAGAATGCAGATCAGAGGTTAAGTTACCTTCTCAGGATGAATGTTTTGACCAGAAAGAATGAAAGAAATAGTAGAGTTCTGAACTAAATTCTGTCCTCTTTCTATAACAAATAAGCTACCATTACAAAGTGCTCTAAATATAGTGTTTATTTGCGAGGAAGGAGAATATTTTGAGGTTGCAAATAAAATAGCAATTAAAGACAGTAGACTCTGATCATCTGGGGCCTGTTTATGTTTTGACTACGCAGAAAAATTTGTGCTGATGGGACTAAGAACAGTTCTTCCTGCATCGTGTACTCATGTAGGGAATTTAAAGGTCACCTCAAAGTCCTTATGGTCAGCAAGGCTCTGAGCAAATCAGGGAGTGAGACCATTTTTTTTTTCACTCAACAAATATTTATTGAGCACATACTATGTACTGTATTTGATCATGAATGAATAATGAATCTTGCCTCTTATATTCCCTCTTATTCTGATTTGTTGGAACCTGGCCCTGAGATATGCTATCTCTCATTGCTTATTCCATATAAGACTTCTTTCACTGAAGACTTAAGCAGTGTATAATGTGGATACTGATGGTTTATGAAATGGCTATAGGAGTGGTTAAGTGTAGGAGAATAGGTCAGGCAGACTTAGGTTTAAATCCCAGCCTCATTATTTACTAATTGTATGACCTTGGGTAAATTGTCTCTCAGCTGCTTTGCCTATAATATGAGACTAAGAATGCTACCCCCTCCATGTGGTTACTGTGAAAAATAATGTACTGACATACAAGGACAGTATTTGGCACATAATAATTACTTCATAAATGTTAAATATTTTTATAATTATCAGGTGTCAGAGTTATAAAAAATGAGTATTGGATCTAGGAGTACAGTAGATGATATTTCCCCTACTAATTTTTCATTTGCTAGGAAACCTGTAAGTTACTCCAAACCCCCCTATTGAGATAAACAGTGGTCAAGTTCTTATTAGCATCAAGCACTGGAGAAGTAGTAGTCAGTAATCCCTTCCTGTATGTGTTTTCTAAATGCACTGGAGTATTAATGAGGGTCTTAGAGGAAGACTATCCTAAGAGGAGAGCCATAGGGCCAGCCTGGGCTATGATACTTGCATTACTATAATAGCTTTTCATGGGGATCACTGCAGTAATAGCCCTATCCTGAGTTTTTGTCTCTATCAAGGAAGAAGATTCTTCATAACCCAAGAAGATAGTGCCATTTATGCCTCTTGCCAAGAGAATTTCCTTTCTGGTCCCCTCCTATGAGTGAGCCCAGTCCATCTGTTTCTAGTTATCACACAGTTTCCTCATTTGGAAAGACAGACTTTGTTAAAAAGTGGTTTGCAACATTTAGGACCCTGCCATATTTTCATGACTTTTGAATAGCCTCATTGGTTAGTAAGCGAAATAGCCAGGCATGAAACCTGAAATGAATAGTCTCACTAGGTAAAGCCATGGAGCAAAGGAACCAGCAAGCCAAGGAGCTCTTGCTCACCCTTCAGTTTGGGCAACATTATGTTTTCTTGAGGGTTGAAGGAAAGAGATGAGGAAGGCCAGAGGCATCTGATAGCAACACTACTCCCACCCAAAATACAACTCTATTGTCCAGAAGAGAGTATAAGGGATTTCTTTGTAAAAGAACTCAGTTGGGGTAGCCTTCCCCCATGGTCTACAAGAAGCATTTCTTCATTACCTTCATTACCCTGCAGGCACTGATTTCCAGCTCTTTGCCAAGCTCTTGATCTCCATAGCTGCAAGATGCCCAGCAGACAGGAAAAGCCAAATGGATGACAAGATATAAAGCTGCACCAGGGAGGAAGGCTCCAATTCTCTTATCTTGCCCTTAGCTCGTGAGGCAAAGAAAGGAAAGAAGGGCAGGGACAGCAAGTAGGAGCCAGCAGAGAGAAACATACTGCTAAACCTTCTATCTGCAACACTTATTGTGTGTCAACCACTCAGGTCTTGGAGATAGAACCCTAAACAACATAAAAATAGTTCTTGGCATGGAAAAGTTCAGTCTAGTGGAGGAACTGGCTAGGTATGTGATGGATGATAAAGAGTTATGGGTAAGCCAGGCACATACAGAAGTAAACCACACACTAGGATGATCAGGAAAGGCCTCTCAAAAATATGATATCTAAGATGAACGCTAAACAACAAGTTAGCCAAATCACAGAGAGAAGAGAAAAGGAGACGGCGTTCTTTATAAACACTGAACTATTTCACTATAGCATGATCATAGATGACAAGGGGCACATTGAGGCTGAAGAGGCCAAAGACCATGGGCAGTGTAACACATCTACATCACAAGGTTAATAGAGAACCTCTAAGGAGCTGTAGGGGGAGGGGCTGTGATATAATCACAGTGATCTTTTTAAAACTTATTAGTGACACATTTATCATTAATAAGCCACAAACACATAAGGAACCCTTTTTCATTAATAGTCCAAAGCCCTTCATGACTATCCATTATCATTGCCTCATTACTGATCTGCATAGCAGGTATTTGAAATCCTTAAGAGCCCAGTGGGTCTGAGTGATGGACAGTTAAATAGGATACCTTCTTCACAGGTGTTAAATCGGAGACAGCACCAAGGAATTCTTAATCTGAGTAACCCATTACTCCTCTTTCTGTGGAACTGCCCAGAAGTAAAGCAGGGTTGGCCAACTTTCATACGTCAGTTAGAGCAGATAATTCTGGGGTGTGTATGTTTTGGAGGGATGAATGGTATGTGCTTTATAATACTTTACAGTACCCTTGTCTTCAACCCATTAGATGCCAGTAGCTATGACCACTCTAAAATTATGCTGCCAAAATTTCCTATAAACACTGCTAAATGCTCTTGTTGGTGGAACAGTTTCTTTTCAGTTAAGAACCTTCAGTTAAGAGGTTGGGGGATATAGCTTATTGGTAAAGCACTATGCCTGCAACACATGAAGTCATGGATTCTATCTCCACTATCAATCTCTACTATCACAGAGAAAGCCAGTAAGTAGAGAATTTATCCAATGAAAGCTTTTCTATACCTGGGATCTGCAGCACTTTTGGTGCTCTATAATACAGAAGCTGATAAAAGGGAGTCACTTTTCACGAATCCTACTCTTGATATGAAGCTATATGGAGTGAGCTCAAAACTACACAGGGAATTCCTCTGGTTAAGGAAGTGAAAGGCTCTCAATAAATTGAAGTTCTGTCCCTCCTCTTAGACCCATACAGCTACGTCCTGTTCCTGAGGAGGTTTGTGTTCATGCTTTACCAGGGAAGTGGGAGAAAAGCTCTTCAAAGCTACCAAAGGCAGATAATAAGAGGAACACAGTAGGAAGTAGATGGGTGGGTGCCAACAGTGCCTTGTAATTACTGAAGTGTCATGACAAGGGCTAGGTAGCACTCCCTCAGGATTCTGCCCTATTCTCTCCAAGGTGAGAGATGAAGCTTTAGCTTACCATTGTACTCCATTCCTCAGCAGTGACTCATGCAAAGGCAGCAGAAAACTCCACAGGGTAAACAGCTGAACAGGAATGGAGGAGCTTCTAGTCTGCCAATGAGGCTGTAAACAAAGTAAATGTCAAGGCCACCGATTTAAAAGCTCAGAATTTTCCAGTCCTAATATCACCTTTTAACTAAGTGACCTCTGCTGAAACCTTTTATCTCTTGAGTAGTAAATGTCTCCACACATCTCACATGGCTATGAGAAACTCAGGTCATACCAGAGGGCAAGCAAATGTGATTTTGATCATTTTTATTTACTGAAAAAGAAGAATCAGAAGAAATAAAAGAGGAAGAGACAGAAGGCAAAACAGGCATGCAAGAATAACAAAGAAGGGAAATGAAGAGTAAGGGATAGATAGGCTCATGAAAGTGGAGGGTGAAGACTGCAGAAAGATGAAGGATGATGGCTAGCTCCATCTCTTTGACACAGATAAAGATACAAAACATGACAGATTTTTTTTTTTTAAACCACGGAAGTTTCAGGATGAAACTGAACAATAACAGGCAATTGATATAGATTAGAAATCCACTGGACAGTCCATGGAAGGACTCCAGAAAGGAAAACTTCTCTGTTTATGGATGTTGCAGGTATCCTATGTGAAGGCAATTGACATCTGGATGGCTGTATGCCTGCTGTTTGTATTTGCTGCCTTGCTTGAGTATGCTGCAGTCAATTTTGTCTCTCGTCAGCATAAGGAATTTATGAGACTTCGTAGAAGGCAGAGACGTCAGCGCACAGTGAGTACCAAAGGGGTGGGGCCCACTTTCCTTCTCCTTTGGAGTCCTTCCTTCCTATTACTCCTCCCACAAACCCAATCCAGGACTCTAGGACTGGGCAATTGGTAATCCTAGATGCTAGTCCTAGGCTGGTGACAGTTAAATTAAATATTAATTTTTCTGGTACTATTTCCTTTATCTATCCAATGAGACATTAACCCTTATAAGGCAGTAGAGAAATTAAGAGTATGCCACACAATAAACACTTTAAATATATTATCCCAGGCTAGGCATGGTGACACATGCCCCTAATCCTAGCACTTGAGAGGCAGAGACAGGAAGCTTTGTAAACAAGTTCAAGGCTAGCCCGGATTACATATCAAGTTCCAGGATAGCCTGTTTTGGTCTACATAGACAGGGTCTACATAGAGACCCTGTCTCAAAACAAGCAAAGAAAAATATATTTGCCAGTATTAGAACCTTATTGGCTTAGCACTAATGTTATTGCTTTGAGAATTAATAATAGTTGTTTTTGGTTTTCCTCGCATCCAGAAGGAAGGTACTTTAAGTGGTCCTCTATTAAGAACTAAGAGTCAGACACCAGTGTCTTTCAAGTGGAGCACTGTAAGATGGCCCCCATATTTGAACTGGAATTGAAAGATCACTACTTGCCTCTTCTGATTGGTGGAATTTGTCTTGAACATCAGGCACTTCAGAGTTGGTAGGCTTGAGGTGGTGTTCTTCCTCACTCTTGTTTGTTAGCCCCATTTCTTCCAGAACAGAGTGATCACCAAGGGGAAATAGAAGAGGAAGTTGTCATGACAACAGAAGCAGTTTTCCCTGAATTGCCTAGACAATAGGCACTAGGTAAGTTGTCATGACAACAGAGGTGCCTAGGCTACTCTGAGAAAAGCAGGCTCCAATTATGAGCAAAGCTGAAAGCCTTGGTACTGTTTGCTTAATCTTCAGAGACACAGTGTCTTGAGCTTTGACTCCATGTTTTCTGTCTAATCCAGAGGCTTCAAAACCAAAAAGCAAAGCACATAATTACTTTTGAAGGACAGAAAACAGATTACCTGAACCCACTGTTAAAATCTTGACTCTAGGGGGCAACAGTTATAGCTCAGTGGCAGAGTGCTTGCCAAACATATATATAAATCTTGGGTTTGATCCCCAGTAACACACACACACACACACACACATTCTGACTTTAGCCTATGTGAGACATACTAATACAAGGACTGTCTGTTCCTCCTAACTCTCAACTCCCACCTCAGTTGCTCCTGGAACACCCCTATTATGACTTCCAATGATCACACAATCTATATGACTTCACATTTCTTGGTATGGTTCCTTTCTGGGGAAGACAGGGCTCCTATCTTATACAGATTTTTCTGAATTCCTAGTTTTTCCTCTCTTTAGTTCTTTCATGGTTCCCTAGAAGTGAGCCCTCTAGTGGACTGATCTACAGCTACATATCTTTGAATAAGACTCATTCTTCCAGAGACCTATGAGATTTTTCTGCCTTATAGTAGGGGTAGGAAAAGATGTACATATTTAGGGAATGAAAAAAAACAGGGTGTTCCCTTTCCTAAAATAACCAGCTTGGCCTCTTCTTTAAAGAATTGTATGAAACTTTTCTCCAGGTACCAAAATCTTCGACTCACAGTTTTTAAGCTTTGTTTTGTTTTTATGTTTTTTAACATTGCAGTCCTAGGAAAGAACAGATTGTCAAATACTCCAGAGTCCCTTTCCTACTTAAAACCTTTGTGTTGATGTCCCAGTAACAAAGATTACTACAGTTACTACACTGCTACTCATCTTGATCCTAGTACCACCTCCTACACCACTTGTCTCCCCTGCATGGTACTCTTCTCCTGTGACACTGCAGGAAATGATGATGTTTTTTTGCATGCCCTTTGCCTTCCCAGGTGGTCTAAGTGATTTAGAGGAAATGGTGAAACCCTTTTCTCATCATCCCTACAGGGTTAGCCCCTGGCTCTGAACACACCAGCCAAAGCAAAGGCTGTCAAACTGGATAGACGAGAATCCTTGCTATGATTAATACAGTGACCTGAGAACTAGAAAACGTACAAAATAGCAGCAAATCCTCTCAGGGGCTCACTCTCAGAACCTTGCTCACCTCTCCGTCTTCATTGAGCGCTCTGCCCCATCTCCAATTTCTTTTCTCCCTGACTGTCTCACTTCCATGTTTATTACTCTATCCCGTCTTCATAGCCTGCCTCTTACACTGAGCATTATTTCCCAACTTCCTTCTCTAGTCTTCTAGCACTTGGCTCCTAGATAAGTAGAAAAGAATTCAACTCTATTTCAATAGCCATGGAAATAGCAAAGTGATATTTAATGGCACGTTGCCTCCCCCCCAACACATAGACAAACACTAACCATTCAGAATTTGTCTTAAACAGACCCAGGCCTCGTTAATCCTTGTATTTAAGGGTACTAATCTTTGCTGGATAAGCCAAAAAGAGTCATATTAAAATTAATAAAAAAATAAGAGCAGCTTACTTTATTAGATACAATTTCTCTTCTGTATAAAATTACTTTCTTCTAGCCTGGGAAATATTTCCACATAATTTCCTTAGATTTACTGGATAAAAGGATAAATAATGCGATTTATAAAAACAGAAATTACAGTTGGATCTAAGTCTCTCCCTCAGAACTTTTTCTCAGTGCCTATATTCTGTAGTTGTATCTTCTAGTTGGGAGGCTAGGTGAACAGTAGGGTACAGGATCCTATACTGGAATGCTAGAAGAATTTTTTTACTTTATTTACCCCTATCATTTTTTAATTCCTTGTGAGATATTTTGCTTACCTCTAGTTCTTTATCTGTAAAATGGGCCCAGCAAATCTCCCCTGTAGGAAGAGTGAAAATTAATACATGTGAGATTAATAAAAACTTCTGACTAAAAACAGGCCAAAATGATAAATGAGCAGAGCCTTCAGGCTGCCAAACTGTAACTGTTCAAGATTGACAAGCCAGGATAGTGAACTGCCTCTGACATATACACATATAATTCTCTATGAAGATCCTGATACTTCAAGAACAGGACAGCAAAGTTCTCTGGTGGACAGACGTTAATTCTTTCCTGTGTTCAAAGTGCTCCTCACAGGCTGCAGAGATGGCTTAGGGGATAAGAGCACTGGCTGGCTGTTCTTCCAGAAGACCTGGGTTCAATCTCCAGCATGTACATGGCTGCTAACAACAGTCTGTAACTTCAGTTCCAGGGGATATGATACCTTCTTCTGGGCACCACCAGCACACACAAATGATGTACAAACATGCATGCAGGCCAAATGTCCATACACCTCAGATAAAAATAATAAATATCTTTAAAAAGTGTTCCTCCCTTTATAGAAGCAAAAGGCTATTGAACCATTGTATAGTGGGGCAAATAATAATTGATTTTCCTGCCAAGTATTTCATAACTGAGCAAGACTATTTTCTGAATAGACTCTTTAGTTTGGGACCCTGACAAGATATTGGCATCCAAGAACAAAAAGCCACTCCATTCCTCATACCCTGAAGCATGTGGCTCATCAGCCCAGTTGTCCATTCAACAGACATCTACTGAGTATCTATTAGGTTCCAAGCATGGTTCGTGTCACTGGGAATACAGGAGTGAACCTGTCTATATATGAACTAACAGATAGCAGAGAAAGGGTTTGTGAATTTCTGGCCTGAGTTTGTCTGCCATGGATGCCCAGGCTTGCCCTCATAACAGGTCAGTTTGGGGTGATGTAATAATTAAGGAGTTACTATTACCAACCATACCAATATCACATCTACAAAACTACTTTTCAGTTGACTTCTGTAGCTACAGAGGCCTTGTTATAAACATCCTACAGTGTCCCTTCAGTTGTACAAAATATTTAACACCTTTATGCTCATCTTGTGTATATATATGTATGACATACCCACACAATATACATGTTTCTTGTTCTTATAACTTAAAGAACTACGTCAGGTAGCTAGGATGGCTTACTCTTCCTGTTTTACCTTGGACTTCTCCAGTGTTGGGGATGAGAGACTCTAGTCTCTGGAACCTCCTGAGTTCAGGGCACACTTGAGTTGGTAGATGAAATCAGCCAAAAGGATATTTTATTTCAGGCAATCTCTTAGCTGAAGCTTTTACTGCAGAGCATTCAACACTTTTAATATACATAATCATCTTCTATTTGAAGGACATATTTCTAAAATCTACTCTAAAAGGAAAAAATAGAGTAAATAAGTTCAGGGGTAGAGGGGATGAGGGCTTCTTACGTAAGTAAAGCTCTTGTGGATGTTTCTTCCCTCTTCTTCCTCCTCCCCTTCAATTTCTTTTATTTGTATCTGTCTGTCCTTGCTTCCTGCTTCCCAGCTGTGTCATAGCCACTCAGTTGTCAGCCAACTATTGTAGTAATGGTCTTTCTGCAGTCTACTGCTTACTGCTTAATTAAAATGTACCTTCTCCATGTTGTTGAGGCTATCAAAAGGCACGCAAATTATATATCAATATAATATGCACTGGGTAATAAATGTTACTGTAGATGTGCATACTCTCATGTTGAATCAGCTAATTTGCAAAGAAATAAAAAGATCTTCAGAAGAGTGGTCAACTTTAATGTACTTTGCCTAGCTCACTTGGTCATTTAAAACTTTTGTAATTCTTAGCTTTAAGTCAAAATCAGCTTTAAAATGTACTATCTACAAAACAAACTGATTTCACAGCTTTTTAAATTCATTAAAATCAATTTACCAAGTCAAAATATCTCAGCCTCACTGTCTGGTGGTTTTGTTGTTCTGTTTACCTGTCACAGAATTTGATGTTGAGATGCTGACACTTTTGTAGGTTTTAGATGACTCCAAATGATGTTACACATTTTCAAAAGGCAACTCAATGCATGGCTGTAAATGATACCATAGCATATAGCTTCTTAATGTATATAAATATTATATATACACCACCTTTTATTTCTTGTAATTATAGGAAGAAGACATCATAAGAGAGAGCCGCTTCTATTTTCGTGGCTATGGCCTAGGACACTGCCTACAAGCAAGGGATGGAGGTCCAATGGAAGGTTCTAGCATTTACAGTCCCCAACCTCCAACCCCTCTTCTAAAGGAGGGAGAAACCATGAGGAAACTCTATGTGGACCGAGCCAAGAGAATTGACACCATTTCCAGGGCTGTCTTCCCTTTTACTTTTCTTGTCTTCAATATCTTCTATTGGGTTGTCTATAAAGTGCTAAGGTCAGAAGATATCCACCAGGCACTGTGAACAGGGTGGAGGCTATAGTATACTGCTGCTGGCTTCCTGCTTTCACCCAGGTGGACTTTCCCCTTCCATCAGACTCTATCAGGAGCTTGAACAGTTCCTCCTTGACTTCCCACTCATAACTTCAATTACCAGTTCTCAAGCTATGTGGGGACTGCCTAGTGCCAATGGTAGCTGTACTGACAAACATGGCTTATATACCCTCATCCAGATTGACTGCTAACTCTACCATTTCTCTGTTTGTTCATGTACCTAATGCCAAAATGAGTTTCTGTCATTGCTGGGGCTCCTCTTTGAAGAATATCTAGACTGTGCGGCTTTGGGTTTTGTCATCTGAATCTTTCCTACTTGTATTCAGAGCCTGGCTTTTACTTTGCACTTCTCTCTCTCCCACTGTCCTTTCAGTCCCCAAATACTGCCCTGAATGACACAGTCAGATATCCTTACCAATAGGAAGACAAAAGCACAGGTTTTGAACCTCTTAACAATGATGTGGTAGTCATAGGCTGCACTGGGCTAGGACAATGTTATATGGCCCAACAGAGGTACCCTGCCAGAACTATGTAAGCTTCCTGGTCCCAGACATGTTTGTTGTAGTTCCTAATCAAATAGCATGGCCACAAGTTTTGTTATGCTTCTGGGTATTAAAAAGATAGGGGGAGGCTTATTCTTTAAGAATTTCATTTAGTGATCTAGGAAAGGTGATGTGAAAGGTACTAAAATCTAAGAAGTGGAGTTCAGAAACACTCTTTAGACAGACTGCTACTCTCTTGTTTCTTTTTCTCCAGAGTCTCTTTATTTTGCAGAACCTTCTAACTTTCTTCTTCACCTCCTCTTGGGAAGCAAATAATGGTGCCATGTAACCTTGTTCTGAAAAGAGTAGGCTTTGAAGTTCTTAAGGAGGAACTAGGCATGGATAGGGTCCCTATCTAGGCTTCTAGGGAAACAAACATTGGCTCAACCTCTCTCAGGAAGTCGTTGTAGAAGGCAGAGAGCCATTATTCAGTAAAGCTACAGGGAAGGACAGAATAGAGTGGACTGGTGTGTCACTGTAAGTCATAAGAACACATAGGCCTGGTACATTGAGTTCTTTGAAGTGATCTGATTATGAGACGCACAAAAATGAGATAAGAAAGATTAAAGTGTGAAGACTGCAGTTGGAATACACAAATAGTCTGTTAAAATAGTGTGTCCTTTTCTCTGGACCCATAAAAATCATTAACTATGTAATCAGAGCTCTGCTCTGCCCATTGCAACTATCCTCCTTCTCCTTTCCCACCTCCGTCTCTAGTTCATCTCTCCCTCACAACTTCATCATTTCACACAGATTTTCAAATTCAGAGTCAACAAGTACAATGGTCAATGTAAATGCTATAGTGCAAGGGTAAAACCAGCCTTCTTTCTCTACTTACATATTGAATTTGTCTGACCTTTCTTATTCATTGGGCTATCCTTTTGTCTCCCTTGATTTTGAAGAAAGTAATTACTTGTAGCCCAGGCTAGCTTTGGATTCATAATCCTCCTGTCTCACTCTACCCAGTATTAGGATTAACAGTATGCACTACCATATTCAGATCTAGAAATTACTTTTACTGGCCATTTAAGCACTCTCATACCAAGAAACAAACATTAAAAACTGATTTATAGGAGGAGATTACATTGAAAAGGGAAGAGAGCCCCTATGTTCCTATTTCTGCCCAGGTAGTGCCAATCAATGAGAAGCCACAAGCAATACCCCTTTGAAAGGAGCAGAGAGTATCTCTTTGATACTGTCCCTGATGGGGCTGGGGTGTCAGGCTGCTGCAGCCCGGAGGCGGGGATGGTGGGGGTGGACTATGGAGATGAGCTTATTGCACAGAGCTCTACTTGTTACAGATCTTGTCCAGATGGGCCAACTGCACAAATCTGCCCTGTTGGAAGTCTCAAGAACAATGCCCTGGAGACAGCTACAGTACTGAGCAATAAAGGCTGTCCAACTGGGCCTCAGATCAGGGCATCAGCTGGTGCTGGGTGCCAAAGAAACCAAAGTACCAACCAACATAATAGACCAAAGGAATTCACAAAGCCACTCAGAGCTAATGCCAGGTGGAAGGTACTATCCTCACTGGAGCCCTCAAGCAGAGGAAGTATTTCCATAATGCCAAGCACAGGCCTGGAGCAAATGGCTTTCATTCTCTTCATTCTTCCCATATATGTGCAGGGACTAGGGAAGTGCTAGGTCTCACTGAAGGGGTTTGACATTTAGCAATCTGTTCAATCACAAAATTGTTAACCTTGGGTCCTTCTTACAAATGAATTGAGAAAAGGTAGTATAAGAGTCTCATTTGGAGTACTTACCCCTCCAGAGACCCGTACTTTTTCTGCCTGAATCAATCTGTTATGATTCTGAGATGAAAACAGCGTTTTTAAGGGCTGTGGTGGGGGAGGTCCCATGAAGATAAAGTGTTTCAGGTATTTTCATTAATTCTTTGTTAATATTTAATATTAGATAAATATTTCATAAATGTATTTTTCAAGAGGAAAGACTTTACTCAGTTGTTAGGGCTATTGGTGTGTCCATCTTCCTAACAGTTTGCTCTGCCTTGTGGAACACCAGGGGTTTTGCCTATTTTTCTCTTTAATCTGCAACAGGTCACAGAGAAACCCTGTCTCAAAAAAACAAACAAACAAAAAAACAAAAACAAACAAACAAAATCTACAACAGGTCCTTTTGCTGTCTCTAAATTCATAGGCCAAGCAAAAGCAGCTCTCTAAGTGGAAGAAATGTACTGAGTAAAATTTATTCCTTCAACATTTCTAAAAGCATTTTCTCACCTCTCATAAAAGAACAAGCACTCTTCTGTTTAAACTGTTAGGCTGACTAAAAGTTAGGTTCTCTTTTTGTTGAGCAATGTAAATGCCTCAATTGTATCCAGAATATATTACTTCTTTTGGAATTTTTAATGTGTTCCCCCACCACTCTTGAGTGTCTGTATCAGTGTTGGTATTATTACTCTTATCTCATTATTTCTGTCTACTAAAATCTCAAAAATTGTACTTCACTATGCTGGGATTAATCTTGTTAGGCAGCACTGTTAAGGAACGCTAAACAATCTAGATCAGGAATCACCCAGGGTCCTACTCACTGGTTCAATGAGAGAAATGTAGAATACATTGTTTGAAAGCAAGAGATGCATTTTATACAACTCCTTAGCCTGCACAGCTCCTGGTACCTAATAATAACAATATGTATAATTAGAATAAAAACCTATCTTCCCACTTACTGTATCATAAGTTTTGTTCATTCCCTTTCTGTTAGTTTATTGAACACAGAAAAAGAGATCCAGAAGAAATCTTAGTCCATACAGATATGCATACACAATGTGGTCTTCATATACAACAGAAACAAAATTAAAACAACCTTGTAGGTTGCATCACTAAAAAAGAAGTATAATGTTCTTATTAAACATTAATAACATACCATATTAAGACTTGGATCAGGTTATAATTAAAATCCCAACCATTAGATAGACAGCGTCAGTGACAAGTGAGTACAATAGTGGGAATTTAAGCAGCACAGCCATCTGCTTCCCCCCTGTTCTACATGTTGGTTCTGTTGAGGAGACAGTCATCTCTGAAGGGAAAGTAATTAGTATGTTCTTCCCAGCCTCACATTCTGCTCTATCACAGTCTCCAGCTAGAATAATATTTATAGGCTACAATACGGGCTGAAGTCTTATTAGTCAGAACAGCTTGTTAGCAGGTCTAAGCCAAGGGGAAGAATGGCCTCTAAGCCAATTCACCAAAACAAAGAATTCTCCGCATGGAAAGACAAAGTCCACTAACATGAAGCCACCCAAAGAAGTCACATGAGTAGCTTTGTTTTGCACCCTCTGCTTTCACTTGCAAGGCTTTATAAAAATGCTCTGCTATGTTATATTGTGTGGTGCGTTATTTAAAAACAGATCCTCACTATTAATTTCCTGGAATAAGGGGAAAATCTTGCCATCACCTAAACCTAGGGGCCATTTTCTCTTACAGAATAGATCTAGAAAATATGTAAGCTTATCCTCATTTTTACTAGCTCCATTTATGACAGTTTGATTTTGAGACAGTGTGGTGCTCTCATACCAGACAGAGCCTAGGTTTGAATGATAATTATCTCAGCTTCAGTTTCTTCCTCTAAAATCGCATTGGAAGGTTTGGCGAAATCCAGAACACAGTAACTACATGACCTTGACCAAACTATTGAACTATTCTGTACTTCAGTTGTCACAACTGTTAACTGAAAATAATAGTAACTATCTCGTAGTGTTGTGGGAATTCCAGGCAAAGAAAGGATGAGAGGCTCAAAAACTTTAAGTAGTTTACTCTAGTCCCAAAACAGGCAAAACTCACGTTTACTATTTTTCAGTACATTGCCTTACCAACTGTACAAGAGATTTTCAAATCATCTATAGGTCCCAAGGTCTTGTGGAAAGAAAACAAAGGTACCTTCCCATATCTGCACATACACATGCTGATACACATTCAATCAGAGAGACTCTACTTTTTGCTTATACAAATTGTTTTATACAGCATTTTGCTTGGTGGAGGTAAGGAAATACTTTACTGTTTTTACTGTTGCTTTAAGTTTGTGAAAATCAAAACTGTATTGTCTATGATGTTTAGATATAAGCCGTTTCATGTCAAGGGATGTTCCAAGTATATTTTTGAGGATATATTAGTTGCCTTTTTAAATAACATAACCAAAATCTCTGCCATAGACAACTTAAGAGAGAAAAGATTTATTTGGGCTCATAATTTCAGTGGGTTCAGTCCACTGTCTCACCATCCCATGTGTGCTTAAGTAAAACATCTTGAGGATAAGTGTGAGAGCACTTCGCATATGGCTGACTAACATGGGAGGTGTTCACTGGAGAGTCTACAGGAGGCAGAGAGAGGACTGCTGGTGCTCTGCTGACTTTCTCTTCTTTCCCCTTTCATTCAGTCTGAGACCCTCACCCATGACATGGTGCCATTCACATTAAGAGTAGACTGTCTTCCCTGGTGCTGCCTTCACAGAAGCACATCCAGATGTGCCCTCTTCATTGGAAGAAATAGACTAAAGTGAAAAATAGCTGTGCCAAAGAAGTCTAATAATTTGGTATCTTTCTTACCGTAATGTGCTTTTCAACTGACCAATGCATAGAAGTCCAAAATCTATGTTAATGTACCTCCCCTTTACATGTATTAACAATGTCCTCAGTTTCCCACTATTTTTGAATTATTTCAGATAAGAGACTCACTGCTAGATACACAGCTCAGACAAATAAGAGCAAGAAGGCTTGTGACTTTGGTCACAGTAATACATGTTATCTTCAAAGCATTTGACGTTCATCTCATTGTCACAGAGTAACAAATATTTGACTCTTTTAGAAAACTGATATCTCATAGTCTTTCCCGTAAGACACTCCCAGTCAATGCATCACAATGCCTTTTAATTCTAGCACCTGACACAACACAAGGATCTTCTCTAACCATTTAATCTTGTCTCTTTATCAAACATAAAGTTGTTGAGGGCTTGACTAAAAGCTCAGGCCATCCTTTTAACTTCCCTTTGTTCTCCAACAAAGTGTCACTTATTAGCTACACAAGTTCATTTTGGGTCTGCTCTGACTTAGTCTGTAACAGATTCGTGCTAACAGTAATTGGTGGGGGTAGGTTAAGGCTATCTAGTCCTCAACCTCTGCCTTCTCATCTTTTGCCTTATACCCATATAAAGAAAAAGGGAACAAAATTCTGGTATGATCTAGGACAATATTAGGGGTGTGAAAAGGTCATGCTGAGCTGTACTTGAAGAAATTCAAGGTTTTCTTCACCAGAGCTTCTTCATGAATTTAGGGATCCAGGAGATTTATACGTCTTTTAGCTTTCCTCTGGTAGGAACCTAATCTGTTACCACTGGATGATAGGCCTGAGATTCAGGATGGTCCTTTAAGGGAGGAGACAATGTAGTTTCTCGATATCATTATCCCCTTATGAAAAATACACTGTTGACTGCCTGTCTTATCTTACTAGGATTTCAAATTTCATGTTTATGAACTTTCTTGACCCAAAAGAGACCTAATAGAGCAATTAATCATAGACTTATGCTCTTTTGCTTCTGTTACATACATAAAACTTTCTTAGAAATATCCTGGGGGTGGAGTGATGCTCAGGAAATAGGAGTCAAGTAAGAAAAACAGGTCAATACAAATGAATATGTCTTCAAAATGTCACTGATACCATGTGTGATGCTTTTCTTCAACCAAATGATAACCATAAGGAGTTTAGCTACAATACTACGTCTTCTTTATTCATCTGTGGGGTGAGGGGGATGTTGTGAAAGGTGATAGGTAAGTATTACCCCTTTGACATCTTCATTTGCTAGCATCTTAACCACCTGGGACACGTGGTTATGTAAACAGTCCAATCCCCTAGCCTAGCATTAGTACCTACCCCAGTGTGAGGATGTCTAAGTGTCTTTGGAAGCTATTTTAAAACTATACTCTTGCTTCAGACCTACTCAGAGTACAAGGGAGGCCCTCTAGTCTACTGTTAAACCCAAGCCATTTTCCTGTAAGTTCCTCTATTGTGCTTGATTTAAAAGATAAAACTTGCTGGACCATTTGCCTTAGTGAGACCATTTTCATCAAGATAAGGAATAGCTACTGCCTGAATGCCCTTCTAGCCATACTGTACCATGCTATTTTGTATCTACCAGGAAGGAGGAAAGTTTGTTGTAAAGTGGCATAAGTATCAATTCTCTGAGTTCCCAGTTACACAGAAGGTCTACCTATGAGACTGAATTTCTTTGCAGGCTCTAGTATTATAAAGTCTCCCTCACTGAACCCAGGTAAGGCAAATCTCTTCAGCAGGAATTTAAAGCTACCACTGAGTGACCAATGTGAGGTATTCATGCATTTAGGAGCATTATTTAGACAGAGGAAAGGTATTCATCTGTAGTTATGGGTACTATGCTGGTAAAATGAAGGTAGGCAAAAAAATCGCAGCTGAATGAGCAAGTCCACCTGAGCAACACGAGTATTTGGTAGTACTGCTAAATCTCTCTGGTTAGGAGGACTAATAGATAAATCTTCTCAGTTTGTGGAGGTGAGAGGTCATGGGAAGAACAGTAAGATAGAGAACATGAAACCACAAGCCAATGGGAGGCAAGTACCTGGAGCACACTAAGGTTTGCACTCATGGTATTCTTTACAGAGGTCAGTGTCCTTCAGGAGCTAGAAATGCAGCCTAGTGCTTGCCTAACATATATAAGAATTTCTAGTATCAAAATAAAATAGCAATTTTAGAATAATTTTCTCCTCTTATATTTAAAAAAACTTCCAAAGATTTCTCTTCATGCCTAGGAATACAATTAACCTTTAGAATGGCTTTCACTTATCAATATTGTGTCATCTCCTCTGGATCAATTCACAAATGTTCATGAAGTCCTTGCCATCACATGCTAAGTACTACACAAAATAGACTACATAGTGAAGAAAAAAAAACCCCCTCTCCTCAGAGCTCCTAGAGTATGGCAGGAGAGAGAAAAGTAGAAAAATGGAGAAGATGTTTCAGGTATTATGGACAATCTATCTGTGGCGGAAGTTGGGGAGGAGGATATGCTAGAAGTCTTTCATGAGTGCAGAGACTTATAACCTGGATGAAGAGAATGGAACAGAAATAGAAACATCCAAAAATGAGATGTTAGGAGTAAGACAGGTTTTGTTTGTTTGTTGACATGGTTTATCTAAACAGTCCTGGCTGCCCTGGAACTCACTAGGTAGACCAGGCTGGCCTCAAATTCTCAGAGATCCACCTGCCTCTGCCTCCAGAGCCAAGCAGGAGTAGGACAGTTCTAAAAGGGAGAGAACAGATATTTGAGTTTTTCAAAAAGGAGAAAGAGGAGAAAGAAGAGGAAGAAGAGGAGGAGGATGAGGAGGAGGTGAAAGGGGAAGAGGAGGAAGAGGAGAAGCAGAAGATACAATCAAACAAAACCCTTCCTGGCTTATAACATAGAGAACAAATGCACTCAAAAAGCAAGTGAAAATGGTGGCATCCTGGAAGGGCAAAAGCAGTGGGTGCTATAGGAACATAAAGCAAGAAACGTAACTTGGTCCTGGAGATAAGGTAGGACCCACTGTGAGGAAGTGACACTTAAAGGGAGACTAGAATACTGGAGTAGCCACCATGAGGAGTATAAAAGGGTGAGAAATGTGGCATACTAACTTACTGCTCCAGCCAAAGGAGGTCTCAGGTTTACTAATAATTTTGTTCTGTTGCAATTCCAGATGCCTTTTCTTCATAGCCAAATCATGTCTAACTTACTATAGTTCTCTCAAATCTCACCTTTTGGGATCATAGCCAGAAACGTTGCTTCAATAGTTCTATTCCAAATTTGTCACTTAGTATTTCAGAAGAGCTATTATTTGCTGAGCAGAGTATTATATGCTTTTAATCATAGACTGTGGAGGTGGATGCAGGAGGGTCAAAAATTCAAGGCCATCCTTGGCTACATAGCAAGTTCAAAGCTAGCCTGGACTACATGAAACCCTGTCTCAAAAACAAACACTTCACACATATCCCCAATCTCCTTATAAAACCTTTGAATATGTGAGCTACCTTCTATTACTTTAACATCACCCAGGATACATAGCATGGTGATGAGCATATATGTTTATAAATGAAAGGGTGGATGATACACTGGATTCTCTGAAACTTCCTTCATAATTCACTATGACCAGGGAAATGTACACAAAGGGGTCTGCTTTCCCCAAAAGAATTCTACTAATTTCATCTAAAGACCTAAGATCTGAAATAGACAACTTCTTCCCAATAGTCTCTGCTCCTCACCCCCTTGTAATTCTGCCCCTTCCCCCACCCTACCTTCTATTGTTTCTTCTGTCTCCTGGTTGTCAGCCAGGATGAGAAAATGGTCTAGCTGTCCTCAGAGACTTACACCAGCCTGGACTGCTCTGCAGTGCCATGAAGGGCCAGGACTTTTGTTTACAGCTGGGAGCCTGATGAGGCAGTAAGCACAGCTGACAGCCCTACTCTGGAGCAAACATCAATTTTCCTCTGTCCTCTCAGCCAAGTTTCACAGACCAGCTCTATTGAAAGCTGGCTGTACCCTCCTGGATCTCCCTGATGCCCCAGCCGCAACTCTAGGCTGGAAGCAGCTGGGTGGATCTCAGCTTTGTACCTTTTAGGAGCTGTTCTTACTCTCTTCTCTGTCCTTAATTACTAACCATATTAGCTCAACCCCAGGGCCTGGAAGGAACATGTCCTCCAAGGTCCCCATACCTTAAGCCCTATCTGCTCTCTCACCGTAGTGTACAAACATCCTCATTCACTTATCCATATGGATAACACACTGTAACACTTGTAACACACTGTTGCAAGTAGATCAAAACCACTGTTTCAATGGGTAGTTTGTAGATTCTACCTTTCCAAGCAGAGCAGTAAAATACCTTGTCTTTAAATGCTTGCACTTTCACACACATGTGCACACACACAGCCTTTGCTATCTGACGGTTGTCCTACTCTTAAAAACTGTTATCAAGGTAAGGAAAACATCTTCTAAAATTAGATAATGACACCCTCTGTCACATATTCCACAATATGACCTGTTTCCATACCAGCTTTGCCTTCTGCATCGAGGGCAAGCCAAAAGCTCCAATACACTCTTACTTCCTTCTTGCCCCTTGCTTCCATTTGCCTGTGTTTTTCTCTGCCTTCTGGCTAGTAATTTGGACGATTAGCTGAAGTTTCTTTCTGTGGTTTTCAACCTCTCTCTGGTCCTAATTTCCTGATAATTGTGAGATGCTGCTTACAGTAGCTCATTACAGCAAGGCTCTCCATGGCGTCTGGTGGAGAAGAGACTATTCTTTGAGGAGACCTTATCAATCTCCAGTAAAAAGGGTTTTGTTTTGTTTATTCAATTTGTCTCACTCCCTAAATCTGACACAGTCCATCTCTACTAAAGAATACACATTTCACTCAATGTCTTGGTTAATAAAACCCATGTTTGTAGTCTAAACCATAACTGATCATTTCTTCTTCTTTAAAGAATTATTTTATTAAGGGAACATTCAGAACTAAAGGGAATAGTACCAGCACCCTATATCTACCATTAAACAACTTAGATAATGTACTTTCAAGTACTACTGGCTTGTCATTTTAAACATGGGAGGTATTATAGTTTCAAAAGCCACTAGGAAACTATAGACTATAGGTATAAATTACAAACATAAGAAACTTAGCTGGGGATAAAACGATTCAAAGCAACCACTTGAGGCAAAATTTGAACTACAAGATTCAACAATGACTGGCGAAAATCGTCTTTATCTTTCTAAGTTAATGTATACCATAGGTGGCTTTACATGATCCCTCTAAGTAAAGTGTATTGCTGACAAAACCAGAATTTTGGCACGATTCAAGCTAAACTATTAACTCAGGAGGAGAAAAACAAGGGATCATGTGCAAGTCTGGCATCTCAAGGTCATCTAAGGTCATCGCTGACTAGGTTCAATTCTCAGCTGTTTGGTCGTTTGAATAAGTTTTTCAATGTCAGATGGAGCCATGAGGTGGTAGTTTAATTACAGAAAAGAGATACCCTAAAGGACAAACCTTTTCCCTTGACTATTCCCATTTTTTGCTCTGCCATGGGCTAACAAGCTAGACAGATCCAGAGAAATTTACAGGACTCACTTTATGAAATTCCCATGTATTGAGGCAGTATATATAGACAAAAGAAAGACATCCATATTATAGAAATGCCATTTTGTTTGGCCTTGAAATATTAGGATTAGTTTTTAACTTGTATATTAAATAATCATCATTTTAAGAAATTAGATAAGATAACCAGAACCAATTTTTAAAAACTTTAAGATTTATGTATTTGTATGTGCACGAGTGTTTTGCCTGCATATATGTATGTACACCACATGTGTGCCTAGTGCCCACAGGGGTCCACAAAAAAGGTGTCAAGCCCCCTGGAACTGGAGTTATGAGCCACCATATGGGAACTAGAACTGAACCCTAGTCTTCTGCAAGAGCAACAAGTTTTCTTAACTGCTGAGCCATCTGTCCAGCTTCCACTTGGCATTTTTAAAGTTTGGTTCTGATCTGAGACTAGAACACCTATATGTTGACACACATCTGTCTACATTACCATTCTCAGGGAATCCAATGTCCTCTTCTGTCTTCAGGGGGCATGAGGCACATACAAGACTCATAGACATACATGTAAATGAAGCACCTATACAAGTAAAAGAAATAAAATTATAACACATACACACTTATAATAGGATAACAAATAAAGCTTAGGATAAAGCACGGGAGGACACTGGGAATAGACAATAAAACATTGTCTGATCAACACTGACCACTACCTTTCAGACCAAGGAAGGTTTTGTTATTCCCAAGGTAATACAAGTAAGGATCATATATACCAACAGGGAAGTTACATGCTATACAATAGTACTCAACTAAGAGAGCAAAATTCCTGGCCAAAATGTCTTTTTCAACTAACTGCCTTGGTGAAGTTGTCAACAGGGGTAAGAAAAAGAAATTGTTTCTCACTGTTCCACTGGAGTGTGCATATCTCTGCAATTTGTCTGCCCTTAGGTGACCTATGATTCTGACTACCACAAAGGCATTGTATGAGCTAATGGTAGTCTTGCAAATTAATACAGGGTTCATGGAGTCACTGAATTTTCTGTGAAGGCTGAGACCGTAAATAGTTTGTCTGGCCTTGGGCCTTGAAACCAAACAAACTTAAGCTATCTTTCTTTTCCAGTTGAAATCATGTAAAGACAACAGCACAGCTGTAAATTCTAAAGAATATTGCTTAGAATATTTTCTGAGAACGGATTATAAGTCAGGATTCTACTTGAGGCTTTATCCCTCTAATAAGTTAAGGTTACAGGGGGACATTCACATTGATGGGGCAACATAGCATAACAGGAAAAAGCCTGGGCTTTAAAGTCAGGAACAAGTCCGGCCTTGCTCTGCAATTTACTGGTTGAGCAACCTTAGGTGACTGTTTAACTTCTCTGGGCTTCTGTGAGGATTTGCTAAGATAACGGATGGAAAAAGCTGAGTCCTCTGCTACCTGGAATACAGGAAACACTGTTGCTAGGCCATTTCCCTTACTATTCTGATTCTAAAACTAATTCCCATTATTCACTCTCATGCTCTTACAATTCTACTCAGTAAAGCACAAGGATAAACCTATGAGATTACGGCAGCAGCAGTCAGAAATGTAGATTCCAGGGCCAGACATACCCCCTTCTTAAAGTACCTCAGGTAAGTTGCCTCCCGCTCCTAAACCTATCAATAAAATGAAGCACCCCAGCTCTGATTTTGAGAAGAGCAGAGAAAAAATGACCTTTTGGGAGCATCTGTCAAGAGACAGGCACTATGCTAGGGCCTTTTACATACCTCCTCTCATCTAAATCAGCGTGGCCTAGCAGAGCATTCTGTGATGATGAAAATAATCTATATCTAAATTTAGACAACAGCTAGTAACATTATGAAGTCAGAACAACCAACTGAACCAATTTTTTTTTTAATCCTAACGAATTTTAAATAGTCACATGTGCTAACTGGACACTATATTATACAGCGTGGCTGCTAAGATCATGAAATGTTTGTTTCCATCTAATAGATGGTGACACTTAAGTTTAGAAATTTTAAGAGAACTTGTTTTAAGAAATAATTTAAACATGAATAACTTTGAAACCTGTTTTCAAATACAAAGCACCACAACGTGGTATGTCATCGTACTTGGTCAGCCTCACTCAATGTTGAATCCCTTGAATTGGTTTTAACAGTGTCCAAATGAGCCAACATTCTGCCATTGGAATGGCTTAGAGGAGATGGCCTACAGAGTGCTTGGCTGATGTCTGAGCAGATTAAAAACTGGTCAAAATACAACAGAGAAACTTCTCCACATTTTCTCTTGGATCAAAAAGCATCAATCTCACAAATAAAAAATAAGAAAAAAAAATCACTTAAATAGGCTCTAAACCAGAGAACTAGAAAGCTCAATACTAGAATCCCAAATGCCAGGAATTATCTAGTAATTCAGTAAAAGTATTCATTTATTACCTGTAAATTACATATGAATGAAAATAACTGGATAACAGAACTCACTTTCATCACTATGTAATGATACTAAGTGACATCTAAGTTATACATTTATTAGGGGGACTAGAGTGAATAGAGCAATAGAGTGATCCACAAATGGGTTTTCAAAACTGTGTTTATAACACATGAAACATTATGACATGCAGCAAAAATGATAACTATAGAACATAAAGAACACTGAGAGATAAGAAATAAGGAGAGCACTCCTGAACTTTTGTGTGACACCCTATTATAGAACTGAGAGTGGGAAATATATAAAAAGCATCAAGTTATTTCTCTATACTTGGCTTGCTTTCCTACCATCTTCTTAATGGTTCAGGCAACATTAGTCAAAGCAGGGAACAATATAGAACATACAGTTTGTTTCAGACAGTTGAAGAGGAATGCTTACTGTGACACTTCTACACATTTCTTAATCTGCAAAACAAGACTGATACTATGCAGGGTATAGCAGAACACATTTTGCTTTACATTCTATGGCACCCTCTAGTGGTGTACAAAAAAGTATTGCATTTTAGTCCCCCCCCCCCAAAGCAGTGATTCTCAAATTTTAGAGTACACTGGATTCACTAGAACAATTTGTAAGTGGCGTGAATTTCCAAGCTCCAACCAGAAAACATTTGATTTATGAGACGTAAAGTAGGGCCTACAAATCTAATATTCTGATAGCTTACTGGGTTTTACTGATTCTTCTGATTTGTCTGGGAAATACAGTTGGAGAACTGCTCTAAAAAAAAACCTTTCACCATTGTGGCTGAAGAGATGGCTTAGCAATTAAGACAACTTGCTGCTTTACCAGAGGACTCAAGTTAGGTTCCCAGCATCCATGTCAGCTGTCTTGGAACAGCCAGTAATTCCAGCTCCAGAGGATCCAGTGCCTCTGACTTCTAAACACATGTCACATATACACATGTAGATATATACCTAATAAAGAATAGTAAAATTAAAATCTTTTTTTAAAAAACCTTCATGTGTGTACAAACACATATAATTAGTAACTGAAACCTATTTTGGCTGATTACAGTGTAGTACAATTTTGTTAAGGAAAAGAAATATCTATGGGAAGGATTTAATACATCTGAAATATAGAAAATATTTAAAAATTGATGGGCTGACTGGGGAGATGTTCGGGAGGAGGTAAAATGTCTGCTGCTCAAGCATGAGGGCCTAAGTTCAGTTCCCCAGTATGTATATAAAAGCAGAACATGGGTCACATATCCATAACCCCAGTATTTTAAGGGGAACTGTTGGTAGAGACGGGCAGATCCTAGGAGCTCAGTGTCAAGCCAGTATGGCCCATATAGAAACTGCGAGTTCACTGAGACCCTTCCATAAAAAATAAGGTAGACAGTAACAGAGGAAAAGACCTAAGTGAAGATGAACTTTAGCCCCAAAATGTACAGGCCACACACGTACATATATAGAGAAATTTAAAAAAAAAAAACCCTCAGGGCTACATCATTATGCGCTCTAAAACCTAAGTGAAAAGTTTTTCTATTTACTATCTGACTCTAAAAACACAACCAAGTTTTCGGAATGTAATGAGGATAGAAAAAAATGCCCTTTGTCTTACAAAAACAGCTTAGTCAGGAACTCCACTACACCCAAGGCTGTACCTGATAACCAGCCCCCAATGACATCAGTCGCTAAGATAACCAGACACGGGACAAGAATCCCATGACGCCCGCTGGACAGTGAGTATATAAGCAGGGAGATCGAGACCATCTGTCTTTCGCTGCACACCTGGAGAGACACCTTGAGCTGCCCTGCGGCTGGAGGCTCTCCCCAGGTTCCTGCATCGGAGACTAGGCCTGATCTTCAGGTAAGATCCACCGCACAGGTTAGCTCGCTTTGGGAAAAGGCTTAAATCTGTAGTTAGGAACTAAGAGTGTTAACTTTGTGTGATTCCTCTCACTGTGATAAAATATAACTTTTGGTATACTATGTGCCTACCTTCTTGCTCAGGACAGCATAGAACCATGACATAAAACACACATACCTGATAAAAATTTCAAGAGGAAGATAATTCTCAATGCTGAGGTTTAATTTTATCTGAGTTATCTTTACAGACTCTCTAGAGTCGTCCGCAATTGTCATTTGGAGGAATTGTAAGTACTTAAAAGTAAAGTGGGCAAAAAACAAAAAAAGTATTCTTTCATTGATTTATTTATGTAACGATAGGGTCTCAATACATAATCTAAGCTGGCCTTTAATTTGCGGCCCTTCTTACTCCCAAGTGCTGATACTGCAGATGTACCACTGCTCACAAAGGGTTTTAGCATCAGAATTTAGGCCCATTTATCAATCCTGAATAAAAACAAAAGGCAAGGGAGAAAGAAGTGTTGGAAGAACAGATGCCTTTTTTTCTTTTTAAGGAAATTAACCAAAATATTCAGATATATAATTCCTTGCCTACTATTGTTACTTTACAGAACTTGATTTTATTCATCCTTAGGAATTTAAGATATATATGAGTCAGCCAGAGATTAGGGAGCCCATAAAATAGGAAGTGGGTGGGGCAAAAAATTAAATAAATCTCACAATCCCTAGGAACCCAGCAATAAATCCTTTGCTGGGATTTGGTGACATCTAGTGGCAGATTCAAGAGGCATAATGCTCATCCAGTGAACTTTCTAGAAAATCGAAAAAAGGTGGGTGAGGTTTAGCATCCACAGGAAATTGGAGTGGTATCTATCACTGGGGAATTTTATTACCTATGCTTTCATTAGTATATTTTTTGCCAATTTAGCAATAAACTGGGTGAGGGGCAAAAGGGAGGTTCACGGTAAATTTGGTGAAGGGCAAAGGGGAGGCCTGGGAGATAGATGAGGAGGTGTACACTTGGAAACTTGAAGAAACGCCCTTTTACGTTACTAATATAGTTCTGAATCTTAACCATGGAAGTTTATTTTGGTGGACTAAAATGAGGGAATAATGAGCATCTCTAGGATTTAAAATTAAAGCAGACTGGGTGGAGTGGCCCATGCTTTGAATCCCAGCACTCGGGAGTCCGTGAAGGGACAAGTGGGTCTCTGAGTTCCAGGCCAGCCAAGGCTACGTAGCTAGAACAGGCCTTTTTTAAAAAAGGCAAAGAAAGAGAAAAAAAAATAGAGAAAGGAATTAAATTAAATCAGCAGGCCTTTTCTAACAAAAGCCTTTTACTTCTGCTACTAACACTGTCTTAGTTATTCTCACTTTTATTAATGTAGTTTGCAAACATAAAAAACAGACAGAAATCCACCAAAATGAGGCAACACACACACACACACACACACACACACACACACACACGCGGCCCCTCCCGCCATCGCGAGGGCTTGCACGCCTGCGCACACCCATCATCCCTGGCGCCACGAGGGCGGCTGTGCGCCCACACCCACACTCCACAGCCACGCGAGCAGCCCCGCGCGGATACACCCTGGTTCTCAAGGTATCCGGGCATCCACCCGGTGGCACTCACCACCCTCACATGCATACACCTCAAAACCTTCATTATTCCTTTTTCTTTTGTTTTTTTGGGGTTTTTTTTTTTTTCCCCTCTCTGGGTCCGAGAGTTGCGCAACAGGCTCGGGGGCGTGGCGGTGCTGGGTTTGACCTCGCTCTTCCCACTCGCGGGAACCTTAGCTCATTTCCGCCTAGCCTATTTCCGCAAGCCACGTCGGCACTTCCTTTCCCAGTGGTGCGGGGGCGGGGGAGGGGTACGAACCCACAAACCCATAATGCCTCCCTGCAGGAGAGAAGGAGAGCGCGAGGGAAAGGAGGTGGGGTAAAAAAAAAAAAAAACCCACGGTCAGGGGAACTCTGGGTCGTGAAAATGGGCCACGTGAACACGCTGCCCTATAGACTTCTGACCCAACGGCTGTAGCGCACTTGGAGGGCGGGCTAAGAACCTAAAAGGGCGATCGTCATTGGCGGGAGCCCTCACTGAAGAAGGACGCTAATTGGCTTGATTTCGGCCCTAACCATGAAGAAGCAGGTTGCTAGCACCCGCCTTTACTGCGGCGGAGTGTCACTGCTGACGTGGGGGCGGTGATCCAATCATTTGGGTATGGAACATTCTAAAACTTAGACAAGACGACTAGGATTGGCTGAAGGGCTAAGCCCTCCTCCAGGGTGACGTGTCTGCCTATGGATATCAGTTGCCAGAGAAACCTGGCTTTACTATGGCGGTTGGAGGAGCAGCGGTGATCACACGTCGTCTGCTGGAAAGAACTGGATTCTCGTTTCAGGTTTCGGGGTGGGGGTGGGGAGGAAGGGTCGATGATTTCCTTTTTTCTTTTTGACTTATAGACAGGATTAACTTGTGCCTTCACATTCAGGCAAAGCTGGATTCGTATTCCTGCTCGCCAACGCCCAACTTGGGCAAGGCTCCTTTCTGTGTCTCGGTTTCCATGTTTGTAAAATGGTGATAATAGTAGCTATCTCAGACGCGGATTCTGATGTGCCTAGTAAAATGGTGCGTGTAACGCATTCGATGTGAAGCCTGTCTCCGAAAGGTAGTAGCAATTGTTACTAAAGATAGATATTTCTGTAGAACAAAAATTTTAAATTAGGCAAATTTACTCGATATCATATCTTTTTCTGTACATCATCCTCTTTCTTAGAAGAAATTATGAAGATAGGCATTTATTAAGCCCTACCGATAAAATAATTTGCTAGCCCATAATTGCTTCAGAATGGCTGGGGATCGGAATTTTCCCACATTAAGTCAAAAAGAGAAAGGAGGCAGGGGAACGCGAATGAGACGAGCTACTTATGAAGCACATTCGAGGAGTAGGCCTTGTTTGAATCCTGATTCAAGCACACCAATTGTAAAATATTCTTTAAGACGCATCGGGGATTTTTAAATGCAGGATTAATATTCAATGAAATTGGTGTCAGATTATTTTTTAGACGCTTATGGTGGCGATGTGGTTATGTTTTCAGATTGCTTTATTTTGTGGAAATATAAATGCTTAGGGATTAAATAATGTCAGAAAATGGCTTCAAAATATGTGGATGACTAGGATTTGCTTCAGAATAATTTCAGCAATAGAGAGAGATGGGAGGGGTATAATTAGGACCCTAGATTAATAATCGTTTAAACTGAGGGGTGGGCAGATGGGGCTTCCTGTATTTGTCTTTTTCCCATAGTATATATTTGAAAATTTCTAGAATTCTGAAGTCATTTTTTCGATAGCTTAAAAAAAACGTGGGGGGGAGCAGTGGGTGGGGTTACAGATGAAACAAGATGGCCTTCAGTTGGTAATTGTTGGAGCTGGATGATGGATTCGCATCCGTTTGTATTGCTGTTCTTTTACAATTTTATTTATTTCACATTCTTAATAGAAATTAATTAATTTTTTTACAGAATTGATAGACATGCAATAAAGTACATTCATCTGAAAATAAAACCACAAGAAAATAAAATTTTTACATTATCAGCTTTGATGTCCTTTGTGTTCGATAAAATTGTATTTACTGATGGAAAAGAAAGTCACCATCTCATATCTTTTTATGTTCTTTTCCATCTCTTTGTTTGACCTTCTAGGTCATCATCAGAAAAGCTAAGTTTGCTATACAGTAAGGATCAGGAGATCTGACCCTGGTTGCAGAACCATTCCTGGTTGCAGACTACAGGGTAAGTGCCTGCCTTCTGACCTCAGTTCACAGACCAGCTAGATCACATAACCTTAGATGTGTAGGAATATTTTGAAGATTAATAAGCTGCCATCTGAGAAAGTACTCTAAATTCTGAAAAGGGAAGGATAAACAATATAGTCATCTGTAATCTTATTCTCTTAATTAAAAATTAGTGCTCTGTGAAGGCTTCACATTATTTTTCTCTAGAGTAAATACGGATTTGATGGATTTGATTGCTGGCTCTGCCACTTTCTGTGTAATCCTGAACAAGAAACTTCCTTTGTTCCAAAATGTCCTCATGAAAGTATTTGCTGTAATAATACTTATATGGCTTTACTAGCCATGAAACATTGTATATATGCATATATAAGCACATTTTTGTAAAGTAGTGGATATAATTTTTTTGGAATTATTTTTTTAATTAATATTGTTGGTTTCTCTCATTTTCCAGAAGCAGCCATTAACTACTAGAACTGAATTCTGAACAATTTTAAGGATATTTACTTAGGAGGAAATTTCCAAGAACTATAATTTTAGCTACCATATCCAGCATGCTAAGCATTTTTTATGTAATTTTCCTTTTTTGTTCAGACTGAAAACAATCTGTTGGAAATGTAGCTCAGTTGGTAGTGTGCTTCCCTAGCATACATGAAGCTCCAGGTTTGACCCCCCAGCACTGCCCAAACCAAGCACGGTGGCACATGGTTGCAATCTAAGGATTTAGGGGATAGAGGCAGGGGGTTCAGAAGCTCAAGGTCATCCTCAGAGCCTGGGATGTGAGATCTTTTCTCAAAATTTTTTTTTTTTATTTTTTAGACATGTGGAATGTTCCAATATCCAAAAGAGAAAGTTGATATATACTTGATTTTAGCCAGAGACCAAGAGGTGAAAACATGATGTAATTAATGTGCCCCCATCAATCACCTTTAACTAAAGGGTTTATGCCAACAAATTGCTGGAGTCTATAAATACACGTTGCTTGTCACACATACACACAAAAGTACATTTGGAGTCTGGTTTCATGAACCTATGAAAGGAAGGGGTGTGTCTGGGTCTCTTCACAGCTACATTTTTAAAGGAATTCTATAATTGCCTTCTTTTCTCTCCTTTGTAAGGGCTATACTTAAGTGGAAGGCAGTTTCCTGACAGAGAGGCAATTTAGAGAATGAGTGAGAGCTGATCCATAGTAGAGCCATAGAAACTGGCAAAGCAAGGCCAGAGAGATCTGAAATGGGAAAGCCTCAAAGAGGAGAAGGCCCTTGCCATGACCTTTGGGACTGAGTAGTATGCCTGTAAAGCACACAGATATAGTGGTACTGAGTACAAAATGAGAGTATGTAAAATCCATGAATGACCACATCACAAAGTCATGAATCAGATATATGGCTCAGGTTTTTTTTTCTCATTTCCCTCTTGTTCTCTCTACAGTCAATCACCAGTTTTCTTTATTTTCTTCTAAATGACCTAATTAAAACCTTGCCTAAAATGTATGCAGATATGCATAAACAAATGTTTTATGATTTTCTTTGTATAAGCTATGGTGTCAGTATTTATATATGTTTATTTAACAGATAGTCTTTGAATGTCTGTGTTCCTTCATAGATCTCTAACTTCTTTTGTGGTATTTCTTTCACAGTGACATTCCTTTAGCTAAGATGATATTCTATATTATGAGTATATCACATTTCATCAAATCACTAGAGGGTTACTCCAGGATTTTCCCACTAAAATAATGCCACATTGGCCACCTCTTATATGCATTTACAAGTATTCTAGAGCAACATTAATGTCTTTAAACCATAATAATGGAACCATTATGATACTGTTGGAAGAACAACCAGAATCATCAGACGCGCCCAGAAATGGGTGTGGTGGTTCATGCCTATAGTTCTAGTGGTAGGTAAGCAGGAGGGTTAAGGTAAATTCTAGACCAGCCTAACAGCAACTTAAAAGTAACATAATTTTCTAAGGCACATAAATTTATGAATATTTATAAAATAGCATTTCTCGTTGAGAAAAGGATAGACTCATCAGTATTGAACATTGATAAAAGATTTGGGGGAAACTAAAATCATACTAAGAAATAGTATAGGAATTCATTTCTATAGCAGTTGTTTGGCATCATTTCCCCTGAGTGAAACAAAGCCAGGGGTTACAAAGAAGAAGCCAGCCAGGTTTGTTTGTAATATTGAGATATATAAGTGCGTCCAGTCCATAAGACAATATCAAGCACGCTTCAACTCTTATAACAACAAAAATAAATGGTGTTATGAATCAATGTGAAACAAGAAGCACCCTAATACAAAAGGAAATAAAAATACCCATGGAAGAAAAAAGATCTTACCAGTGATTGCAGAGAAAGTGGTTTGAAATCATACATATGCAAATGAAGAGGCCCTGCTACAAGTTAGATTAGCAAAAAAGTGGGTTAGGGGATTTTTGGGGGGGGGGGAAACAGGTGTTTGAAGCTTGAGGTATAATTGGATTAGTAGAATGCTTGCCTGTCTTTGTTTATCTAGTGTTAGTGTGGTTAAAGATGGAAGAATGAACTTGATGTGGTTTTGGCTAGGAATACAAACTAGAACAGTTATGAGGTGAATTGGGCTATAACACCAAAACTTTATATAGGCAACTACCTTAAAAAAAATACCTTTTGTAATACATCCTTCAGAGATACTTACCTTGTGCTCTTAATATATCTATGCATTGGTGTCTAGTATTGAATTTTTGTAAAAATGAAATATTTGGAACAATGTCTACAACAATGGGGCCAAGAGCATTAAAAACCTTTAACATCAGACACTAAAGAGCCCTTTAAGGGAAAGCATTTGTCAAAAATAATTTGAAGAGATCCTAGAAAATGATAAATTCACCAAGAGCCAACTCAGAAGGACAAAGGCATGTGCAAATGGGGGTTGGGTTTATAAGTTAGAGTTTTTAAAGGGTAAGCAATTTAGCACCATGGTAAAAGCCTAAATATGTTATTTATGCCTTGGTCCACTAAATAAATCAGCTTGGATGAGAAAAAAATCTAGTCATAGCCCAAAAAGGTGTATATTATAACCTTGACATGGGAACATGATTTTCTTTAAATGATTTTTTAAGGTGAGATCTAAGATTTAATAATAACATGCTTACCTCAAATTAAATACAAGTAGGACGAACAAAAATGTTTCTCTTCTGGCTTGTTCTTGAGCTAGCTTTAGGGATTGATTAGAAAAATGGTCTACTAGTCTATGCTACTGCAGAAGATCCAAGATTAGGTATAATACAAGCCCCGTGGTGGGACTTTTATTGTATTTAAATGAGGGAGAGAAAGTCTAGAGTAAAGAGTAGGTATGCTAACTGAACAACATTTAGTAGTGGGGGTGGAAGGAAGGATACACACAGTGGAGTCAAAATTTTAGGACTGCACTGTAGGCTAATTATGGCATTTTTTTGGTTCATGGAGCTTTGTTAAGCTTCTGGGAAAGGTGATTACACAGAGAGCATAGTAAATAATGAAGCTGTCCTTAAATGTGTAGTGTGTCTAGGAGCTGGATATATAGGAGCTTTAATCCCAGCACCTGGGAAGTAGAGTGAGGCATGTATCCTTCCCTTTATTGGTTTGGCCTGAATGTTGTATGGTTTTTTCTTTTTTATCAAGGTGTCAGATGTTGCATTCAGCATGGGGACGTGTCTGAGTAGTAGAATTCAAACAAAATGAGCAAAAATTTAGTCAGTAACAAGTTCCTTGGTAAGGAAGTACTGATGACCAAGATGCGTGCTCTGCTACTGGGTTACATTCCCAACCCTCAACAGCTTCAAAAAGAAAAACATGCTTATTTTAGAATGTGTTGATCTCTTAAGAAAAAAGGGTTGTTGTTGCCGGGCAGTGGTGGCGCGCCCCTTTAATCCCAGCACTCGGGAGGCAGAGGCAGGCGGATTTCTGAGTTCGAGGCCAGCCTGGTCTACAGAGTGAGTTCCAGGACGGCCAGGGCTACACAGAGAAACCCTGTCTCAAAAAAAATCCAAAAAAAAAAGGGTTGTAGTTCTCCAAAGCACTGTGTAAACAGAAACCCACTCCCCATTCATAGCTTTTGTCCTTTGAATCCTTTACTCTGGAGAGGGTACCCTAAATATGTAACAGGCTCATGTTCATTTGCACACTCATTAAAACAAATGGGATCACACTGTTCATAAGAGCTGTGCTTAATTCTTCCTGGCCTGCCTGTCCATTTTAGGCTCCCTCTCTGTGCTACTTACCCATTTACCTAAGGACATTAAACAGTTTTCAGTGTCAGTATATAGGGCTCTGCTTAATTCATTTGGGTGTTCTGTAGTGTGAATTTGTAATTTATATCACCCTCTCCCTACTGAAGAAGCTATAAATGTCTGCAGCTCCTCATTGCAAGTACCACTCAGTGAAGTACCCACCTTCACATGTGGAAATCTTTGTGTGGGTACTAGGCTAGCTGTTCATCTGTAACATGACATTCTTCTAGTAGCCTATAAGTAGGAATAGTTCCTCATGTATGAAATGAGAAGAGGCTGAAAGTGTACATGTCTTCAGCTCCACTTGGCAAATCAAAAACTCTTATTATCCTTCATATATCTGAGGCACATTTGTAATTTTTCTTACATGTTTTTGTAAAAGTCCATCTTCATTATAGAACCTACTTTCCTTTCTAGGTTGTATTCCCACTTCATCTTTCCAGACCATCCTAGGAGATCTGTAAGATTCCATCTGGGAGATTACTAGGAATCCTTGGAAGGGAAAGAAGGAACATTGTGTAAGTTAAGGGGATTGTTGAATGAGTCATGCCATCGTAGCAGGCGGCTTGTTTTTTAATTCGTTTTCAGTGGACACCGTTTCTCCTGAAACTCACACTCTTTATCTTCTAAAGTCACATTCTTACTCTCTTATGAGGGTCTCACCATTTCACCTGTGGTCTGTTTCTTGCTAACTCCTCGAATACTTTTCTTTCTATGTATAAAATTCTGCCTCTTTTTTTAAATGAGAAGGTTCACTGGTTCATAGTGTGTGCTGCAAACTACGCAATAATAAATCTCCATTTCTTTGCTCTGAGTTTGAGCATTCTCTGTTTGAGTGCATATCCCAGATATAAAAAGTCCAAAACTAAACACCTTTCTCCTCTAAGCAGTTTAGTTATATAAACACCATCTCATTTGATGGTGATACAAGATCATCCATCCTTAAAGCCTAAAAGTTGTCACTAACTCCTTTCCCAGTTTCTCATCTCTTCTAGCAAGTAATTACTAAAAGAGATATTTTATGCATGTAACTATCTCAGGACTAATCTTGTTTTCTAATGGTGTCAAACAACTCCTTAAAGAATCTGTGCTTTACTAAAACTGCAGGCTTAGTGATGCAGAGCCCATTTGAGTCTAAGCTTGGATCATTGTGTTCCTCCATGTGAGTTCTGGGTGTTGCCATCCCACCACTCAAGGCCTACCTAGACTTGTATACACAAACCTTTACCTAATTCATTTTACCTCCAACTTCCTTATTTCTTTCAAATTCTTATTCTCGTTCCAAAGCCTTGAATTTCAACTCTGCTTCCTTCTATGGTTTTGTCACAATTTCTTTCTCTAAAATTAAATCCCTATCTTTTAAATAGCATCAAGAGATGAATTTGTGGGCATGTATGTTGTTAGGTGAGGCAAGAGTAGTGGGAGTGAGGATCTGGGGATAGAAGACAGAAAAGTACTTACAGATGGTCATCTGAAATCGGACCCGAAATCTGTATTACAACAGACCTTAGCATGTGTTGTGTCCGATGGGTCATAAAGTCACCATAGTAAACAACCAAATACAATACTTTATGTATTACAGTGGTTGGAATAAAAACAGGGTTGAATGAGTTCCAGAAAGCAGGCTTCTCAAACTCGTGGACAACAATCTGCTGAAGAAGACAACTTTAAGAAACCAACTCGAAGCAATATGCAGAGAAGTAAGATGAGAGGAGCTGCCTCAGGAAAGAAGTCAGCTGGTTCGCAGCCAAAGAATCTTGATCCAGCTCTGCCAGGAAGATGGGGAGGTCGCTCTGCTGAGAACCCCCCTTCTGGTTCTGTGCGGAAGACAAGGAAGAACAAGCAGAAGACTCCTGGCAACGGAGAAGGTGGCAGTACCAGTGAAGTTCCCCAGCCCCCTCGGAAGAAGAGGGCACGGGCCGACCCCACCGTGGAGAGTGAGGAGGCATTCAAGAGTAGGATGGAGGTGAAGGTGAAGATCCCTGAAGAGTTAAAACCATGGCTGGTGGAGGACTGGGACTTGGTTACCAGGCAGAAGCAGTTGTTCCAGCTCCCTGCTAAGAAAAATGTTGATGCCATCCTGGAGGAGTATGCCAATTGCAAGAAATCACAGGGAAATGTTGATAATAAGGAGTATGCAGTTAATGAGGTTGTTGGAGGCATAAAAGAGTATTTCAATGTGATGCTGGGCACTCAGCTGCTCTATAAGTTTGAAAGGCCTCAGTATGCTGAGATTCTGCTGGCTCACCCTGATGCGCCAATGTCGCAGATCTATGGGGCGCCACACCTACTGAGATTATTTGTGAGAATTGGGGCGATGTTGGCCTATACGCCCCTTGATGAGAAAAGCCTGGCATTATTGCTGGGCTATCTGCATGATTTCCTTAAGTATCTGGCAAAGAATTCTGCCTCTCTGTTTACTGCCAGTGATTACAAAGTGGCTTCTGCTGACTATCATCGCAAAGCCCTGTGAAGGTCTACTGACCACTCACTATTGTCTGGTATCTGTAAACACTTCTGTTTAGTCCTTTCATTGTATAATTGATGTTCTTTAAAACTGTCAATGTAAAACAGGGCTTATGTTTCAGTTTGTTTCCTGTTCTGTTGTAGACAGAAAATAAAAGGAGTGCCCAGCTCCTTTCCTCATTTCAAAGTTGCTACCAGTGTATGCAGTAATTAGACAAAGAAGAAATTCAGTAGACCATTTTATTGCCTAGTTGACAACATTGCTTGAATGCTGGTGGTTCTATCCCTTTGACACTACACAGTTTTCTAATATGTGTTAATGCTACGTGATGAGATGCCCTGGTTCCTAGTGCCAAAGGTTCAACTTAATGTATATACCTGGAAACCCATGCATTTGTGGCTTTTTTTTTTTTTTTATGGTGCTTGACGTCTGTAAACAGCCCATCCTCTGCAAGTCCATCTTTGTTGTTCCTTAGGCATTCATTCTATCTTTGCTCAAATTGTTGAAGGATGGTGATTTGTTTCCTGGTTTTTGTATTTGAGTCTAATGCACGTTCTAACATGATAGAGGCAATGCATTATTGTGTAGCCACAGTTTTCTGAAAAGTTGATATTTTAGGAATTGTATTTCAGATCTTAAATAAAACTTGTTTCTAAATTTCAAAGCAAAAAATTGTGTGGTGTTCTTTTTATGTTCCGGAAACTGGCAAATACAGGGTCATGAGATAATTTGGGTGGCACAGAAGAAAACTGGCTCTCAAAGGAGAAATTCCTTTCCAGGACTGGAAAAATGGCTCAGCCTGTTCTGCTCTTCCAGTGGACCCAAGTTTGTTCCCCAGTAGCTCACAAGCACCTGTATCTTCAGCTCTAAGGGTTCTGGTGCCTTCTGGCCATCTCAGGTAATTCTGTAGACATGTATATGCCATCACACATATACTTAAAAAGTAAAAGGCAATATTTTTTTTTTGAAAATTCTTGCTGTAGCAGATAAGACTATCCTGTAAAGTCATTTTCCCCCTTTGGTGTGGCTTCTCTGGGCAGATTGCTTACTAGTGACACTTGTACCAACCTGTTTGTTCCTGCTGTTCTTTACACCTGTGGTTTTGGCCTGTATTAATCAAGACAAGTACTCTTAATTGCCCCTTATTTCTATTCTTTTGTGAACTATGCCCAGGTCCTAGCGCCAAAGCTTTAATCCTTAGCAGAGGAAACATGCGAAGCATACCCTGTGTATTATTTCTTTCAGAAATATGTGTGGATTTTTCTAAATCTTACCATGGAAATTTCAGTCATGCCCCACCCCCAACTATTTTTGCTTTTAGCAAATTGTTGAGATTTAGGAAAATATTACAAAGGGCAAATAGGAAGTGAGAATCAGAAATCCTACAGGATCAGTCAGAGTCCTTGAAGTCTCTTCCCCAAATTCTTGGCAGAGAGCCAGTCATGGTCTATAGTGTTCAATTCGTACAGGTAGAACAAAGTGCTATAGACTGGTGAACAAAAATACATTTCTTCAGTTCTGCAGCATAAAGGACCATGGTGCTGATGGAGTTGGCTTCTCTGAATGAAACCTCAATTCTTTCTGTAAATGCTTCAAGTTACAACTGCATTTTGAGTTGTAAGAGCTATATGAAGGGGAGGTGGCTTAAAGTCAGACCATTCCATGGGATTTAGTACCCCTAGGCAAAGGTTACTTTGGAATGGTATACACCGGAGTGGCAAAAGGGCCATCTAGCAACAGTTGTGCACATATGAACCCTGAAAAAAAAAAGATGCAAGATAAAAAGAAACGGCTAACCTCAGCGTTTCAGTTCGGTATCGTAACAGTATATAGTGTCTTCCCTCTTGCCAAACTAAAGATCAGAGAAGGAAGACCTTACATGTAATCTCTATTGGGAAGCCTGGGGTATACAGATCAAGCAGAGCTGGATGGATGGGGTGAGTTTAAATACAAGGATGCCTAACATAACTGAAATAACCATAATTACTATTTTACCATTTATCCATAGAATTATGAATGCATATGTTAATAAAGGTGAAATCAGAATACACATATATAATTTAAGTGGTTTTGTTCCCAGATTGATATGAAAAGGACCCTATTTTTATGTTTTAAAAAGATTGTTTCTTTTATGTTAGTCTATAATTTAAAAATTCTCAGTTTCCTCCCTTCAAACCGTCCCATGTACCCCTCCTTGCTTGCTGTCAAATTCATGGTCTTTTTTTCATTGCTTTAAAATGAGTGAACAGGAATAAAATGTCAAGTGGGAAAATTCCTTAAAAAAAAAAAAAAAAAAACAGGTAAGGAGGGGCCTAGAGAGCCAGCTTAGCAGTTAAGAGCACTTATTGCTCTTGCAGAGGACCTGGGTTCGACTTCTGGCACCCATATCATGGCTCACAACCATCCATAACTTCAGTTCTGAGAACCGTACATACATGCATGCAAAATACACATAAAATAATCCTTTTTTAAAAAAATGAGTTGTTGAATAGCAAAATTCAGTATAAATAGCTGCTCAGTAAAACAGTAGTTTGGCCACCAAAATAGAGGAACAGATTATAAGTGTCTGAATGAATATATGTATTTCATAAGTTGGAACATTTGAATAAATGAAAGAATAATATAGTCAAGAAACGTGTTGAGTAAATATTTCTGGGAGTGATGTTTTTTTGCATTACATTCTACTACAAATACATTCTAAATGGATTAAAGGTTGACATTTCATTGATGAAACCAAAGGATGCTGCACTAAAATAGAGGGTTTTATACCCTTAACTCAGATTTGCCCTTTCTGAATATTAGATTATTGGCGATGTGCCCATCCAAACTGGGTAGATTTGAGTATATAGATTTTTACATTTTCTTCATGATGAAACAACAATGAGGAAATTGTGAGACATAAATAACCTGTTCTATATCTGAAGCACAGTTACATATCCATAAAATAGTTGATATCCTTTATGATTTTTCTACAAGTAATAGTGGACTAGGAAAGTAAAGCTAAACATAGAGGTTAATTTTTAAAAGTAGCTTTGCTTTGTCCTAGACATAAGTTTTTGAGACATCATCTCTCTGCTGCCCTGGCTGCCCTGAAACTTGCTATGCAGACCAGGATGGCCTTTGTGCTGGCTGGATTTATATCAATTTGATATAGGCTAGAGTCATTTGAGAGATGGGATCCGCAATTGAGAAAATACCTCCATAAGATTGGGCTGTAGGCAAGCCTATAGCACGTTTTTAATTAGTGATTCATCTGGGAGAGCCCATAGTGAGTAGAGCTACCACTGGGCTGGTGGTTCTGAGCTCTGTAAGAAAGCAGGCTGACATGTTTGTTGGATATCCATGGGAGGCCTGCTCTTTTCTGAAGAGAAATGGAGGAGAGGAAATAGGAAGGGAGAAAAGGTGGAGAAGAAGGAGTTAGAGGAGAGGAGAGAGGGGAAACTGTGGTTGGGATATAGTATATGAAAGAAGAGTAATTAAAAATTAAAAAAAAAAAAAAGGCAGGTTGAGCAAGCCATGAGGAGCAAGCCAGTAATAAGCTATTTGCCTAAACATGCTTTTAGGTGTTCATTTAGTATATTTGTCAGACATTAATAGAACTCAGTTCCAGTATGACCATTGTGCAATAACTAGACATACTATGTGTTAATTAGTCCTCTTAAAATTCCAGTTGCTTGAGGTTAAGAGACTGTCTTAATTAGGGTTTCCATTGCTGTGAAGAGGAACCACGGCCACACCAACTCTTATAAAAGAAAACATTTTATTGGGACTGGCTTACAGTTTCAGAGGTTTAGTCCATTACCATCATGTTGAGAATCATGGCAGTGTCCAGAAAGACATGGTGCTGGAGATGGAACTGGGAGTCCTACATCTTGATCAGTAGGCAGCCAGGAGGATCCTGACCGTGTGTCTTACTGAATGTAGCATGAGCATGTGTAAGCTCAAAGCCCACCTCCACAGTGACAAAATTACATCTTTGGGTAAGAAAGTAAGGAGAGAGAGAACCATTTCTCAACACTTATTCTGTGCCAAAAATATGCCTTAGGCAAAGTAAATTACTTGTTGTATATGGTTTTGTTGTTGTATTTTGTTTATTTGTTTGTTTTGTTTTGGAGAGGGGGTTTCGCTGTGTTGTCCTGGCTGTCCTAGAACTTACTTTGTAGATTGATTAGGGTGCTTTATTTGACCCTAAATTGAACCATCCTGTTCATTAAAAAATTAGGCCATTATATCTAAATTCTTACCTGAATCCAAATTTAGCAAGTTTTACTATATTGAAATTACATAGATAATACAGTTTTACCCAGCCAGATGGCTTCAAAAGTAAAAAAGAGTTGTAAGAATCCATTTACTCCCGTGACATTCAGCTCTTAGTTAACATGCTAGGCCCCTGGCTTTTCTCTCCCCCAAATAGTTGTCCAATTACTTTTTTAAAAAAATTACAAATTGAGCCTTAAGTGATTAGAATACCCAGTACCAAATAATAAAGGGCCTCCTGAACTTGATTTAAGATTAAACCTTCTGTTTAGCTTGCACCAACTTTAGATGATGCTTCCACTGGAAAGGGATGTGCCAAGTTTTTTTTTTTCTCTTGGCCCATCCTCCTTCCCTAGCTGACTGAGTTCAGGACTGTCCACCATTGTAGTGAAGAGAAAGTGAGCAGGACAGGGACTGTAACTTCTTGCCTTGTAGCATAGTGTGATGGTTTATATATGCTTGGCCCAGGGAGAGGCACTATCAGAAGGTGTGGCCCTGTTGGAGTAGGTGTGTCACTGTGGGTGTGGGCTTTAAGAACCTCATCCTAGCTGCCTGGAAGCCACTGTTCTGCTAGCAGCCTTCAGATGAAGATGTAGAACTCTCAGCTCCTGCAACCATGCCTGCCTGGATGCTGCCATGTTCCTGCCTTGATGATAATGGACTGAACCCCTGAACCTGTAAGCCAGCCCCAATTAAATGTTATCTTTTATAAGAATTGCCTTGATCATGGTGTCTGTTCACAGCAGTAAAACCTTAAGACACATAGTAAAACTGTTTACAGTTATTGGTTCTACTTGTTACTTAAGGCAGACTCTCATTACAGGCTACTGGACTGAGATTTGTATACCAACAGAGAAATGTTCTACTGTTGCTCCTCATTCACCTGTGCATTCCCTACTGGTTCTCTCTTGAGACTCACAGCACTCCCAACACTTTTATGGAAAGCTTCAATACCAAGCAGTTTGCTCTCCTCCCTGATCCGTCTCTGACATGCAGGAAAACCCCTTGTCTTTTTTTCTTCTTGATGAATTGGACATGCAGGCAGATCACAATACAGTCACATCCACTACACTCCATCCACACTGTTCCATTCTTTAACCATGCTATAAACATATACTATCCCCTTATGTGTCTTAGTTTTAGTTTCAAGATGTCTGGCTGAACCTGTGGGATTAAGGGGAAAGCACCACATCAGCTTCAGCCTTGAAGAAGGCCTATCCAAGAGAAATGCTCTTCAGAATGGTTTAGGGATATATCCCAATGGAGGACTTGCCCCAGGTTTCATCCACAATATCCAACATAACCCCAAAGAAGGAAAATTTAAAACTTAACAAAACATCCCTCTTCATAACTCTGTTCTTGGCCCTTCAAATCCTTCTTGTGGGTTTTAGATCTACTGGTTTACTGTTTGAAGTGTGGATTTAATTTCATAACTGTTGCATTTTGATACATAAGAGGAAACTTCAGGTTTGACATATTGTCCTGTGAATTTAAACCAACTAGGCCCACTGGGCCTGGAAAGTCATCATCTAATGTTTAAATGATATTTAAAAGGCAAAGTAAGGGGAAAGTATGGGCTTGAAGAATGACAAAACTGCAAAAAATACCCAAGCTCTATAATTTACTAGATTAAGGACTTCATGTAGACAGCTCTCTGGGTTCCATTTATTCTTTGTTTAACAGAATTATTACTATTTTATAGAATTTTTTATAAGAATTAAGGGGAAAAGCAACATAGAACAACAAATACTGCAGGTGCCCACTGCACTTAAGCACATGTTTCCTCCCTGATTACTTCTTCCCTTCCTTTATGTGGTTCTCAACTTTCCTAATGCTGTGTGACCCTTTAAAACAGTCCTCATGTTGTGGTGACCCCTATAAAATTATTTTCATTGCTACTTTATAACTGTAATTGTGCTACTGTTATAAATCATAATATAAAAATCTGTGTTTTCTGATGATCTTAGGTGGCCCCTGTGAGAGGGTCATTTATTTGGGCACTCAAAGTGGTAGTGACCCATGAGTTAGTATGATATGACAAGAAAAGCAAAGCCCAGATATGATCTTCCATGTCATTTCTGTATTCCAGAATACATTATATGGTGGATTATGTTTAGGCAAAGAAATATTATTGCAAGATTTCATTCAGAGAGTTAAAAATAGCAGACAACACTCAAATATGAATTTGTTTTATGTGTTTTACTGAACCTTAATTTAAATTCTAGGTTTAGAAGCACAGTGAAGCATATATACTTAAAGCTCCATAGATTTAGAATGAGCTCTAGCTCCAAACTCATCAGAAGCTTTAAGACCTAATAGGATCTTTTTCTCCCTCTCTGACCTCATCTTTCTAGGAGGTACTTATGGCACATGATGGATTGGCGTTAAGTGATCTATGTAAATGTTACAACAACCCTAAGGGGTTGTAATCATGACCATTTCAAAATGTAGCAAAACAGCTGGGAGTATAGTTTCAGTGGGAGAGCACACATTCAGCTTGGGTGAGGCTCTGTGTTCAATCATCACCACCAAAGACAGCAGCAACTCAGAGGCCAAAGAGACACAGCTAACAGCAGAGTGTTTAGTACTTAAATCCAGTTCGCAGTTACTTTTGAGTACTTTTAACCACTACACTACCCTGCCCCTGAAAACTTACACAGCTACATGAAAATGGAAAACATTAAGCTATCTGTGAAAGTACTCTACATTTCAGGTCTTCCTAAAAGCATATGCCCAGATATAATTCCACAGACACCAAAGAGAAGCTGGGGAGAGGCTTTTCATGGATAAAGAAAGGGAGATCAGGAGAAGATGGAGATAGCATTCAGATACTGTTATATAGCTCACACTTGGGAAAGTTGGAAAGAAGAATTTAGGCAGAAGGAGCTTCAAAGAACAGTGTATTAGTGAGAATCAAGAACAGACTAAAGAAAATAAATGTAAGCAACTATGAAAGAAACCACTTATCAAGCGCTAAAGGCCTAGTTCTAATCACCTAGTACTCAGCCATGATATTGGTAATAGCCTAGGGATTCATAGCCTCGTGAGTAATCAATGTAAGGGCGAGTCCAGGGGACTCTTTTCTTGCAGTTACCCACATATCTTCAGTTGAGTAAGGCTAGGGCATAAATCGTATATGTTCTTATGTTACCTCATCACAGAAGTTTCCTTCCTGTGTACTGTCTCCCAAGAGCAGGGTGATTGTCATTCACATATGGCTCCCTCCTCCCCTGCTTTCTAAGATCCTAAGACTCCAATGCTTCCTATCAAGAACTTGGCCAGGCAAATCAGTGCTTGGACATGCGCTTGGGATACTAGCCCTTTGTGTGGGAAACGAAGTGGTGAGGAACTGGAAACAAGTATTTCAAATACCCATTTATTATCTGATTGCCTTGGTTTTCAAGTCAAATGCTACTCGCAGTACACAGTGTTGTTTCAACAAGAGGTGACAACCTTTTCCTACTAATTTAGAGGCAAGCTCACTTTTCTGGGGTCTCTTGTACTTCTGAGTCAACGATAACTCAGACAGAAGATGGTCTTCACCAGGCAGACATAGAGATAAGTCATCAGAGAATCACTGAAACAGGTCAGGGCATATCCTAAGCCCTTCTGAGATTCAGAGCAAGATGGATAGGAGAGGGATGGGTGAGCTCTTGTCAGCTAGCTAACCTCATTTTTAGCCAGTTACTCTAGAGGCTACTTTACTGGACTTAGAGGAAGGGCTAACTACTTCTGCTGCAACCCTAAGTGGTCTAGTCAGACTCAGACACCAATTTGATCTAAAGACAGTTCCAACCATCGTTTCTAGTGAGGGACTTTTGGGGCATTTCTCTTCCCCTATAAAACAATTCCTGAAGAAGAAAGGGCAATGAGGAGAAGGGTAACACGCTCTGATCATCAGTGAAGACAGTTAGCCTCCTGTCAGTAAATCTGTGTGGAACAGCCCTGCCATCAGCCTTGGAGAACCTGATGTCTCCTGAAGGCTGGAGCACCAGAGGGTACAACTAGCACACAGAGGACTGAAGGATTGGTGAGCTCTTCCTCTAAGAGAGCTCCCTTTGAATGCTAAGGGGATGGATTTACCCTTTCTTATTATAAACCTGGCACTGGTGCCCAGAAACCTAACATCACTCTAGAAGGAATTCCAGCCTCACCAGTATGCAGCAGGCTGCAATAGCCTTAAAGATAGACCTGGAGACAGGAACCAGTCCTAAAATGGCATGAGAGAAGAGAGCGGAAAGGAAGGAGAAGGAAGGGGTGATGTATGAGTAAAGGGCATATTTTTACTTATTTTATGGAAGCATAATTTTGTCTTCAATTTTTTTGTTTTAATTCATTAGAAAAGTGTTTCCCTTTTAATTCGCATGGATGTTATTTTTTCTCACTTTATAGTTTACCTCTCCTGCATTTCATAGATCCCTACCCTCTAGATTTTGGTGTTAGGTGAAGATACTTTTTTAGTCTTAGCTAATAATATTCCATAAATAGTGCTAACATACTCTCTTTAGACTATTGTATAGTGAAAAAGAGATTTTCGTAATGGTCTGCCACAGTGATCAATAATAATTCAGGTTGTGAGCATCCATTACTCAAGTCCCTAATAAACCATGGGGAGGGGAATAGAGATCTTTCATTTCTGACCTTTACTAATACATCCTAGGCATGTAAACTAGAAATAATCCTTTGCTCTAAGTCTCTCTCTCTCTCTCTCTCTCTCTCTCTCTCTCTCTCTCTCTCTCTGTGTGTGTGTGTGTGTCTTCCAAGAGGAAAAAGGAGATGGGACAAAATTGTAGGGAATGCAGTCTAGGAACTGATCAACTCCCTCACCCCCAACAGAGAGTATTAGGTACCAGCAATTCTCATACCCACCTACAGGGATTCAGTATGCTTACCTTTTTCTCCATTTGTGCTCAACATGCCCACATCCTCTGCAAAACACCCACGAAGGATTTAGTTCACTTCCCCAACAATCCTTGTACCCACCCTTTTCTGAATCAAAATGGACAGCAAGTTTAGCAAGGGTGTCAGAACTTCAATACCTGAACTGCATGTACATGACCAGCAGCATCCATTTCCCATACCTTTTTCCATTCCAGAATTTGGCAAATGATTTCTATTCTCACCCTGATTTGCAGGGAGCCAGAGCATTTCTCCCTGTTTCCTAGGCCAGAAGCCATCCTGCTTTCAGTGAGCAGACCGGAATTCAGCCCCTTTCCCAGATATGCCCCGTTTTGTCTGTAAGGAAAGCATGTAATTATTTTATTTTATTTTTATTGTACATTTCTACTCTGAAATGTAGCAACCTAGCCCCAGACCTCCTGTGGTCTTTATCCTAGCCTGTGTTTTAAGCTAGCACTAGCTCATTAAAAACACTTCAGATCCAGAGTAGACACTACCCTTTTCTGTCTAGTGGACGCACTCTGTCTAGCCTGCCATTAAGGCAATGAGAGAGGACGCTCAGGTGGAAAAGACTGGGACTACCTGGTAATTTAAATGCATGCCAGTGCTTTCTTTGTTCAGGGAAGTCTGTGTTATCAGTAAGCTTAGGTTCTCAATTAACCAAACAGCACTTCATCAGGAGCCCAGTCGCCCATCCCCACCTCTTTCTTGTTAATCCTTTTTATTTCTGCTGGACACACTAAGAGTATATTATCTTCCTAGAATTTCTATTCCCTTTCTTCACAGATTATCAGAGAGGATCAGCACTTGGGATAAGCCGACAATGGTTCCTTTTTTCTTTCTTATTCCCTAAGACTCTTTCCCTCCCCACCCCCAAGACCCTAAGGTCTATTGCTTCTAACACAGTCCTAGACAGACACTGCAAAAGCAGGGCTCAGGAAATGAGCCTGAGAGTGAAAGGGGGGGGGGGGCTCTGCTACTTCTTTTCACTATTTGTCCATTCTGTTCCTTATCACTACTGTAATTCTTTTTACTGTTATTATCAGTCTACATCCTGTTTGTCATTAGAAAATAGAAAAGATCTCTTTTCATTTGGGAAGCAAGAGGTGGATAGAAGCGTTCATGTGGGTAAGCAAATAACCCAGCCACCTGTTTTTGCTGCTCAGTGACCATATAAATATAGATCCTCTTAAGCTGCCACTATTTTGGAAGTTTGAAATGTACAGAGCAGCTGGAGCTCCCCTGAGGGCCCCCTGTGTATGTGAGATGCTTTTCCATGAAGTCAGCTCTTGTGACCACATGATGCCACAGTACAGAAGTAATGTGTGTTTTCTAATTTTAAAAGCCTGTTACTGTTGATGAAAGGACCTGCTCAAACCTCAAAAGAACAAAAGAAATAGTTGATTCTAGAGCCAAAGATCAATGGCCATGGCCCAGAAACACAGATTTGGGTTTTCTCAAGATACCATGTTCTAACATGACAACAGTTCCATGAAATCCTATAATAACAGAACAAAGAAAACTGAAAATCAAGAGTCCTTTCAAATACTTTGGTGGGCACATTATTTAGGCAAGTTACAGAAAAGAAGAAGAGGTTTGCTTCACCTAAACATACCAATTACAGTCCATAAGCAAGAGGAAGACAAAGCAGAAACTCAAGGTGGGAAACTGAGGCAGAAACCCTGGTGGAATGTTGCTTAGTGGCTTGTTTCTTGTTCTTTCCTAGCTTTCTTACACAGTCTAAGCCCACTTGCTTAGGAATGGCACCACTCACAGTGGGCTGGGCCCTCCCATATAAATCATCCCTAGACAATTCTCTACATACATGCCCACAGGCCAGCATGCTGAAGATAATTTCTCAAATGAAGTTTCTTCTTCTCAGGCCATCCTATTGTGTCACATTGACAATAAAAACAAACCTTAGCAGTCACAACTTCTTTCCAGGAATACATAACCCCTATTGATTACCAACTAAGGGTGAGACCACAGGTTAAGGAGTTTAACATTTGCAATTGAAAAGAGCCTCTTTAGGCAAAAGGATATTTAAAAGGAATGGGTAAGAGATTAGGATGGCCAGTGGGTTAAGGCAATGAATGAATAAATGATATGGGCAAAAGCAAACAACTAGGTATCCATGTTAACATATATTTATAACGAGAAATTATAACAAATAACACACTTTGAACTTAACAATGGCATACAGAATGTCATAATTCAAAGTGGAAAAATGTATTTTCTTACTGCCTCTCACACCTCTATAATGATTTTTTTTTTTTTACCAGTAAATTTTGGTTGAAAACACTTAGGTCCTCTCTTCACATGACATTTTGGTAATATGTCTTCCCCCTCTCCCAAAAAAGAAAACCCAAAACAACCAACCAGCCAAACAAAACCCTTAAAAGGTACTTTAGTATTTCCTTTGGCACAATCATTTATTATTGATTTTTAAAAATTTTTCAGCTTTATAGTTCATTATTGGTGGTAGGTGTATTTTTATTATTTTAATATTTTTATTTTTTGTTATTGTCAAATTAAAGGAAACTATTAGCAACTTCTGTGAAGTTTCTTTTCTTATGTTTAAGATTTCTGAGCATTTTAAGTTTTCTTGTGCATATACTAATCCTAAATAATTGTGTGTCTATATATGCCCATGTGCTTGCATATGCACATGTGCTATCCTCGGGATGTAATGCAGAGCCTCATGTATGATAAGAAAGAATATTGAGTTACAGTCCCAACCAGCAAATTGGAATATTCTTAATGCTCATAATCCAGTTTGACATCAATGCTTTTTTGTGGTAATGTGTTTTGAGTTTTATAATACTTTGGTAAATATAAATATTTCATGTCACATCACCAAAAATTAAGTCTATTATAGATGGTATGATGTATGGAGAAATTTCCATAATTTGGTGGGGATGTTTTTGAGACAAAGTCTGTCTATATGGCCTTGGATGTCCTGGAACTTACTGTGAAGACCAGGCTGGCCTCAAACTCACAAACATCTGCCTTCTTCTGCCTCCTGAGTGCTGGTATTAAAGACATGCACCGCTATGCCAAGCTCAAGATTCCATTTTTGATGACCTGATGGTACTTACTGACAGTAGTGTTCACTGAAACTAAAATAGCACCTTGGAATCAGGTAAGAAAGTAAGAACTACTATCAAATGCTGGCAAGAGACTGATGATAGACCACCATGATTTTAATTATGGAATAAAATTTACAATCATCTACTAAATCCAAGAAAGGCAATTGAGTGGAGTCGTTAGGCTCAGCAGCACTCCAGTTAGATGATCCTATTTAAATTTTATGGCTTTACCCTGTAATTGTTCCTAACTTATAGTTATTATACATAGAAGGAACTGAGGAACACAGGGACAAATTACCCAACCAAACCTAAGCCAAACACAACTCCAAATCAGCTTCCCCTTCCACCAATATGCCTACATCCATCTTATTGAAAACAACAGAAAAGTTACAATAGAGATGCTCTTGAATTGTGGGCACTATTGTTCATGAAACTCTACTTTCCTTCTAACATCACAGCCACTTCCATAGCTTGCTAACTATAAAAAAATATGCAAGACAATGATGCACTGGACATTGATTTTCTATTGCTATTCAAACAAACTACCAAAGAACATATACAGGCTGGACTTACACCTCCCAACTCATATGCGGCAGATGTGCAACCTGACTATCATGTGGGTCCTGAACAACTGGAACTGTTGCCTGTTTGTAGAATATGTTCTACTAGCTGGGCTGCCTTGTCTGGCTTCAGTGGGAGAGGAAGAACCTAGCCTCGAAGAGAATTGAAGTTCCAGGATGGAGGAGGGGGGAATACCTACGGGGCTCCCATGTGCTCTGACGAGAAGGGGAGGGGAGGTAGGGAAAGGGTTGTGGGAGGAGGTAACTGGGAGTGGGGCAGTGAGCAAGGTGTAAAGTGAACATTTTTTAAAAAAATTAAATAAAAAAGATAATTATGTCAAGATCACATAGCAATAAAACTTGGAACCTTGATTGTATTTTTGAAATATTTCATGCTAAGTAATGTAATCATGGGTCTGATCCCTCATTATATTCATGAATTGTGTCTAATATCAAAAGTAAGTACATACATACGTTGAGTCCATCAGCTTATATTTTGCCTTCAAGAACCCTTCATAAAGGCCTATACAAATCAACATCTAGTTGCTTGTAAAAATCAAAGAGCCTTGAAGCTGATGCTTCACTAACTTCAAGGCAATTTCACCTGTTCATTACCCAGCAGCCATTCACGGTTTTTTCACTTCTCTATAACTGCAGTGTGCTAATGAGTTCCCAAACCTCAGTCCTACATAATTGTGGATTACTTAGTGCTTTTAATTCTAACAAATGTTACATTATGAACTGATGGATACTGTTTTTGTTTTCTTTGACAGTGCTTGGGATGGAACCCAAGTGTTCTAACACTGAGATGGGGACAGTAGATCTTTATATGTTGGGCATTCAACCAAATGTCACAATGACTTCTTATATAAACACTGAATAAGTCAGGCTGAAAGATATATAAAAACCAACCACAAGAAAACAGCATACTTCCTCTAGAGACCTCTGGGAACTTCACCATTACTGTGTGCTTACCATGTGGCTGGCATAGGGATAGATAGCTGCTTCTTTCATAGCGTAGGGGTTAGCCCACATCCCCCTCATTCATTAATCTATGAAATATGAATTATTACAGGCCAGTAGAAGTTTGAAGAAAGTAGTGCCAGTGTAGACTGGATTCACAAGTGTCAGCTTTTTTAAAAGCCATATAAATGACTAAATGTGGTTTTTTTTCTGTATCTAGTCTTCTTATTCTCAAGGTTTTTAAGACTCCAGATTGAATCATAAGTTTTATGCTTTGTCATGACTTTTCCTCTGCTCTAGCCAAAAGAGACCACTCATTTGGTGTGACACAAACATACTTTATGCATTTCTTGTCTGGACCCTTGCCTCTAGAATAAGGAACTCCCCTAAGCCTGCACTCTAAAGGTCAGCATCACAGAAATAGCTTTCTTTTGGGGGATAATTTCTAAAGCATTAAAATAGACCACACAGGCGGAGAGACATTAGTAACCAGTTCAGTGTTAACACAGACATATTTCTGGAGGAACCCAATAGTTTAGTTCAGGTTTGTGAAAAAAATATTTTTGCAGAACATTGTGGACCCTTTGCTTCTTCTGTCTATGTGGTTTCATCATTGCAAGGGTACATACAGATCTTTAGTCGGAACACCTTTGATCTCTTATCCCGTTCAAACATGGATCCTTAGCTATAAGTGTCATAATTTCTTTCTAACCACTCCAAAATAAACGCCTTATGACATTTCTTCTGCCAGACTGAGCATAGGTGAAAAGAATCATCCTCCCACTGAAGTAGATTATGGTCAACTTGTTATAAAAAACCCCTAAGCTGGTATGCATGGAAAATTCTCTTGTAGAGCAAACACCAGAGAAGGAATGCTGTTTCAAGTTTGGTCCAGGAAAGAAGCTTTAGACCAAGAGATTGTACACCAGGCCTTCGTGAAATGGCTTAATACACAACAGATGGATTCCCTTGTAGGCCATATCCAAGTTGTTTTTGAGACCTTAAAGGGCTGAAAATTTAAAAAGCAGTAAACCCAAGACAAGGCTTGAGTTGAATCTCTAGCACAGAAAAAAAAAAAGTTGATTTTCTTCCATTTCCTCTGATCTGGTGAGCATATTATGTTACTTACATACTATTGAGATTACAAGCTATACCTTCTATTGTTTGCACTGCATATTTGTTACCTTACTATTATTAATCAACCTAAAATTCTTTTTAATGCAGTCCAAACTGTTTTTTGTGCACATTCCTGAATTCAGACCAGACTTTGAACATTTACAAATATATATTTGCTCATGCTGTAAGGACACAATTCCCTTTTATTTTGAGGGAAGATAGTGCCAAGCAAATCCTGTGCTGATGACAATATACTTTAAATATGCTTCTGTCTACCGATGAGAAAATAGAAACAAAGGTCAAATAAATAGCTAGTTACAGAAAGTGTTAAAGTTGTAACTCAGGTCTGTAGACTAAAAGCTATTCCTTCTAGACTATGACTAATTTATATGATTCAGAAAGACACTTCTCTTTGCATTTCTCCTTCTATACTTTAGTCTAAAACATGGTACAGAGGTGTTCTGCTAAACCTGATCCTTAGTAAATGAGCTCCAGCCACATTCTCACACAGTCAGGGTGGGCTGAACAGGCCTTTTCTGGAAGAAACTAAAGGTATCAGAATACAGACAGAGCAGCCATGCAGAAAGAGGAGAGGCTGTCAGCCTTGGATATCTGCTGCCATGGCAACAGTCTCTAGGCCCCTGACTTTCTCTGTTGGAATCTGAGAGAGTCCAGGGAGAATTTGTGGCCCAGGGTTTCCTGCCCCAGTGGCAAGAACAGAGCCTGTCTTTCCTCTAATTACCCCCTTGTTTTCACACAGCAGGACCTGTCTGCTTGGGTTCCTCCAGCCAAGGGTGCTCTGTTACTGCATTCTTCTGCATTCTTTCCTAAAGACACATTATAGTGCCAGTTCTTGCTGTCAGACTAAGATCTGTTCACTGAAGCAGGCCTTGCCCAGCCTTTGGCTTTCCTGTTTTCCTTCTATCTCAGCATTCCTGATCCCCTGTCCCCTGGGTTAAGGGAGTGGGGTCCAAATAGGAATGCAATGACATGAGTCTTCCCTTTTGTGCTTCTGGTGTTAACTGAGGTGTGGAAATACACACACCGCACACAGGCACGTGCACACATGCACACATGCACACATGCACACATGCATAGCTGCATGTTTCCAGAGGAACAAGGCCTCTGAAGAAGGGTTGTAGCAACTTGAGCTTTTGGAAACACATGAGGCCAAAGAAAGTGGTCCAAATCTGGGTGGGGCTTGGGCAGAATTCCTGTTATCATTCTCTCAGTGGAGGTTCTAAATGAATGCATCAGAGTCTCCAACCCCTCTTCTTGCCTCTCTTTATGGTCTCTTGTTCCCTAAAAAGGAGGCTGTAGTAGAAGCCTAGATGAAGTGCCCTCTAATTTAAAATGTGGTGATGCTACATTTCTAACATATTGAAAAGAGGCCTTTTGGTAAGAAAACAGTCTAAGAAGTTAACTTGACCTTTGCAAATTATCCTTTATAAACTTACTGCCTGTTTTCTTTCCCTTTGCCACATTTTAAGTTATGAAGAAAATCTGCCCCTAAATGGTTAAAATATTAGTTTCTAGGGTTCCAGGAAAAAAGGACAAGAGAAGGCATTGATCATAAGACTTCATAGTCTAGAATCTTCCTTCAAATTTATGGGACCCAGAACATCTGGTGACCTTCTGATAATATCAGGATGTGCCTCAGAAATGGACTACTGCCTGATTAATGCATGCCCTGGCACTGACTCATCCCTTGCTAAAGTCCACTGCCATAAAAGTTCTTAAATAAGGCACTGGAGAGATGGCTCAATAGTTAAGAGCATTTGCTTCTCTTGCAGAGGGACCCAGTTTTGGTTCCCAGCACCCATGTGGCACTTCAAAACATTCTGTAACCACAGCTCCAAGGGTTCTGATGCCTTTGTCTGACCTCAGCAGTCACTGCATGTATGTGGTACACACATACACACAGGCAAACACTAAGGTATATGTAAAATCTTCATTTGAAGTTGTTAGCTCAGATAGTCCTTAGGATGATCATGCAGCCAGTTCTGAACACCTGACTCATCATAATAAAGTCTATTCTGTACCATTGTCATGGCTTTCCAATAATTGGCTTCTGTCATTTGGTAAGATGCCTCAGATTTTGTGAAATAACAGGACCTTCAGTTAATTTGTATGGAAACATCCTCCAGACAGGCTGCTATCACCTTCCCTGGAATTCAGATAATCCCAAAAGAAAGTACTTGCTCCAGCCTAGTTTTCATTGCTGTGCTCTAGCAAATTAAACAGTTTACTTTTTATACCAGGAGCTCACTGAAGGACCCAGAAGAACCAACCTCAGCTTTAGGTGTAGATAGAAAAGGTTGGAGTAGAGGAGATGTCACCAGACTTTTGGCTATCTGGTTCAAGAATATATTTAATGAGTATTTGCTCTGCACTATGTTTTAGATATGCTAGTGAGCAAGATACAGGTTTTTATTTTGAGAAGTTCACCAATTCCCAGAAGTAGATGCCTAAAATAATTGTAACACATAACTACTACTACTACTACTACTATAAAAGTTGAAGTCAAATTGGTACTTTAAACGCACCAGGAAAGGACATCTAACAGCTTGGTTTGGGTGACTGTTAGGAACATCTTCAGGGACTGATTGGATAGGATTTTGCTGAACAGAAGCTGGAAGAGCATGCTAGACAGAGGAAGAAACCTGAGCAAGAGCATGGAAGTTTTGCCTCAAAGGCGCAAGTGGACTAGACAAGCTAGGAAAGATTTGCATGGCACATGTCTATTACAGAGACTAGTATGTCAGTGTACCATAAATGTATGTTTTCACCCATTTCTTCTTCTAGTTAGAACACTTGGGTTAAAATTTTTTGTGTGTATTATACATACGATATAGAGAGAAATAAATAAAAATACAAGAAGGCATGATCAATAAAGGCTATTGTGTGAATGGTTGTGGATAATACCTGGCTGTTTAAAGAGCTGAAAAAATTAATAATTGAGTGTTCAGCCTCAAACAGAACATTTATAATATCCCTCTAATGGTCAGTGATCCTCTAGGAAGAGGAGTCAGAAAGAAGACAAGAGCTGGAAGATAATGTTGCTAGAGAGACGACTGAGATGTTAAGAGAAGTTGCTGTTCTTTCAGAGCACCTGCATTTCACTACCTGCACCTATGTCAGCTTACATACAACTGAGTATAAATCCAGCTCCAGAGGACACAAGTCCTCTTCAGCTCTCTGTGAGCATCATCTACACACATTGGTATTCTCTCTCTCTCTCTCTCTCTCTCTCTCTCTCTCTCTCTCTCACACACACACACACACAGAGAGAGAGAGAGAGACAGAGACAGAGAGACACAGAGATAGGGGCAAAGAGACAGAGAGACACAGACAGAAATAATAATTTTTTTCTAAAGAAATAGTCTTTAAAAATCTCTAAAAGAAGAAGGCTTGTGAAATGCTGCCTTCTGGGCAGGGCACAGCCAGTTTCAGATATGACTTCACAGCATCTGTGGTTATATGCCATAGGTTTACATAATACTGGGCCTATCAACAGTTGATCATGAACCTGGGAATGGCTCATGAGGCTCTACCCTTCCCTCATAAATTCTTGGTTACTGATGAATTCTGGGGGAGGGTAGTCATTGTCTTTATTCACTGTGCCCACTGATGAGCTCAACAAGCCTCAAAATGGATACTTCCATGCCAAAGATAACACAGATGATTCTGGCTAAACTTCATGGTTCTCAAAACTGAAAAAGGAATCATTGAAAAAAGGGCAGATGAAAGAGGGGTGATTATAAGAGAGAAGGAAGTGAGGCTAGAGAAGGTGGAGAGTTACAGCACTCAGGGTGCATTTCCTGCCTATTTGAAATTGTCAAAGAACAAATTTAATAACAATTTAAACTCAGAATGGTTCCTGTCTAAAGGAAATACAGGAACAAACAGTGGAGCAGAGACTGAAGGAAAGGCCATCCAGAGACTGCCCCACCTGGGGACCTATCCCACACTTGTACACCAAACCCAGACACTATTGCTGATGCCAAGAAGTGCTTGCTGACAGGAGCCTGATACAGCTGTCTCCTGAGAGGCTCTGCCAGTGCCTGACAAGTAAATGCTCCCAGCCAACCATCAAACTGAGCACTGGGACCCCAATGGAGGAGTTAGGGGAAGGACTGAAGGAGCTGAAGGGGTTTGCAACCCTATAGGAAGAACAACAATATCAACCAACCAGACCTCCCAGAGCATCCAGGGACTAAACTACCAACCAAAGAGTACACATGGAGGGACCCATGGCTCCAGATACATATGTAGCAGAGGATGGCCTTGTTGGGCATTGTCTTAATCAGGGTTTTTATTCCTGCACAAACATCGTGACCAAGAAGCAAGTTGGGGAGGAAAGGGTTCATTTGGCTTACTCTTCCACACTGCTGTTCATCACTAAAGGAAGTCAGGACTGGAACTCAAGCAGGGCAGGAAGCAGGAGCTGATGCAGAGGCCATGGAGGGATGCTCCTTACTGGCTTGCTTGCTTCTCCTGGTTTGCTCAGACTGCTTTCTTATAGAGCCCAAGACTACCAGCCCACAGATGGTACCACTCACAAGGGGCCCTCCCTCCTTGATCACTCATTGAGAAAATGCCTTACTGCTGGATCTCATGGAGGCATTTTCTCAACTGAAACTCCTTTCTCTGTGATAACGCCAGCTTGTGTCAAGTTGACACAAAACCAGCCAGTATAAGCATCAATAGGAAGAGGCCCTTGGTCCTGTGAAGGCTTGATGCCCCAGCATAGGGAAATGCTAGGCTGGTGAGGCAGGAGTGGGTGGGTGGGGGAGCACCCTCATAGAAGCGGGGGAGGGGGTGGAATAGGTGGTTTGCAAAGAGGAAACCAGTAAGGGGGATAACATTTGAAATGTAAATAAATAAAATAACCGATAAAAAATTTGAAAAAATTTGAAAATGAATGGCCATTGTGGCATATTTGTTCTAATAAAATACCAGAAACTACCTAAATCTTTGTCATTATGGAATAAACTACAAAATGTTCAGAGTATGCAACATGAGCATCATTTATATTTAAACTAGGTTTATAGATCATGTGTGTATTTTCAGGACTTATTATGAGTTAGAAATATTTCAATGTATTAAATACAGGATGTGGCATCTTTTATGCGATGTCATTTACATCCTGTGAATATATATTTATATGTTGTATGTATGTTATATATACAGAATATTACCCATGAGTATGTTCTGTATATGGTAAATAGTATATGTGTGTGTCTACATGCATATTTGTTTATAAAATTTGTATTTCTTCTCATAAGTATTAACTTAATTGACTGTTTTCCACTGGGTAAGTTAAGGTGTTGGTTTAAAATATATATCTGTAAATATGTGACACATGTTTCCAATGTGTTATTGCAGGTTTTCATGTATCAGTTAATATTGCGTATAATTCACAATTTTGAGACAGGGTCTCACAATGTAGCTCTGGTTGGCCCAGAACTCACTGTATAGCCCAGTCTGGCCACCATCTTGTGGCAACCCTTCCTGCCTCAACTTCCCGAGAGTTGGGATTGCAGGCTTCATTTACTACCACATGGCTATCAACTTTTATCTGTCTTTTTATTTTATACGAGTTAACTGAATAGATAAGGCAATCTTCATATTTGGAAAGGGAGTTTCTAGTCTACATACACAGCATGACGTCCATCTTATAAATTTGGCTTCTTATCCCCGGTCTCAGTGACCTCGTGTTTGAGTTCAGGAAGGAAAAAAAGGGGGACTTTAAGATAAAAATCATGGAGAAAGCCAGTTTGCTTAGCATTTTAAAAATAAATACTATACCAAAAATCTTAACAGCATTGTGACTATACATACTTCAGTATGTTTAACAGTAAAACTGGAAGAAGGGATGTTCTCCATATGTCTCGAGAAGCTGTACTACAGCTGTGGCTCACTAGAGATTGCAAAAGGCATCACACCGTGAGGATATTGGCAGCATAGAGGACAGTGGAAACAGCAGGACCTAGGAAAAGGGGTAGCTGTACCTGGCAGGTAAGGCAGAGGACAGCAGAGCAGGAACAGAATGTGGTACCCACGTGAACTCTCACAGGAACTGTGAGCACAAGTGAGACATTCTTTAGCTATTAATTTCCCCTGCTTCAACCGAGTCTATAGAGGTTGGGGGAGGGCCTACCAAAAAAAGAAACAGAGCTCAAAGGATACTTTTCTCATTTAGTTTCACAGCAGCACTGTAAGGTATGTCTTACTCCTATTTAACTTGGAAAATGTTATTCCTATTGATAATAAACATCCCACTTATATTTTTGCTTAAGAGATTCAGAAGAGGGACTAGAGATATGGCTCAGTGGTTACGAGCACTTGTTGCTCCTCTAGAGGGCTTAGATTCAAATCCCAGAATCCATGTGGTGGCTTGCAACTACCTGTAACGCCAGTTCCAGGGGTCCAACACCTTCGTTTGTCCTCCGCAGGCACTATTCACATACCTGGTATAGGCAAAACACTCATACAAATTAAAAAATAAGATAAATCTTAGAAAAGAGATTCAGAAGAAACATTGGATTAACTTTTAAGTTCTGATATTTATTAAGGAGCACATTGTCTTTATAAGCTTATTAACAGTTTTGATTTTAGACTTGCTTCACATTTTTCATTATATTGTTTGTTGTGCAACATAAATAAAATGTATTCATCATGAAAAGCGAGACTTTAGATAAAGCAAAATAAAAAAATATAAAAATCACCTATTATCTTTACCACACAGATAACCAATGTTAGTTAGCCTTTAAGTATATAATTTTTAGCCTTTCTTTGCATATTAATATATAAATGTGTTTTCCTTTTACAAAAATGGGATGCTATGTATATACCTTTTGCTTTTATCACCTCGCATATATAATGTATATCTTTCCATGCAAATGGATCGCACTCAGATTTTAAAAGGTTAAAAACAAACAAACAAACCAGTGTCACTTACAAGTCAAACACCTGAAATAAAACGGCACAACCTGAATAAAACTGTTACAACTAAGATGGGAAAAGGCATATAAGATGCAAACAGAAGGGCCAGGTAGCAAATGCTATCATTAAGCAAACCGATGAAAAGTGGGGCACATTAAATTGGGTAAGGACGGCTCCGTTTTGCCTTCCAATGCATTATCATTAGTTTATTTCGTACTCGCTTCATCTCTTCCAACTCATCCGCTGCCTGTATCATTTCTTCGTTACTTAAATTTCTGCCATGAATGTCTCCTCTAAATTGAGGGCGGGAACGGGCCAGCCTTTCTTTGAAGCTTCCCTCCTCTAGCTTGTGTTTGCCCACACCACAGGGAGGTTGCTCCATGGGAATACAGTCTTCAAACAGGTTCTTCTGTGAGAGGCACTCCTGCGGAGGACGATCTTCAGACAGCAGCATCTCTGGCAGCAGCTCAGGCAGAAGCTCTTCAGGAAAGAACTCATCCTCAGAGGACTGCTCCTCTGAGGACAGATCCTCTGAGGATTGATCCTCCTCAGAGCACTGATTTTCAGGAGACTGCTCCACTGCAGGCTGGTCTTCCTCGATCTTTAGAGTGCTCTGTGGTTCTTCATTTTCATCATGTGAGTTTTCCATGTTGAGAAGTTTCTGCAAGCAGTTATTCTTGAGACAAGAAAAAACAGAATAGAGTTAGAATATGTGGCAGACTGGATTAACACCCCAGCTATGAGTTTCAATCCCTGCCTTTCCCTGATTGGGACGGGTGTCTTTAAATCTTAGCTTACTCAGAAGCTCTTGGGCTCTCCCGCCGGCTACTGCGCAGTAAGCCCCCCTTCTTCCCGAAAGACCACCATTTTTCCCAACAGGCCTTGCCACAGGCCTCTCCTGCAGTGACAGGGGCGGAGCAGTGAAGTCCGCAGACTGTTACTTTCTGTATTCATTCTCAGACCCCGACCCTGTTCTACTGGTCATCCTTATTCCAACCTCCAGCCCGTGTGGTCCCCTTTGAGGATCCTAGGTGAGACCCGCAAATCTACAGTTAGACGCCAGGCAGGGTAGGGGGCGGGGATAGGGGAAGAGAAACAGAAGCAATGACGCACACCCTTGTATATGGTCACTAGCTAACTGCCCCAAAGACAGCTCCCTTGTGGTTCACCTTCCTCAGACCTCACGTGGAGCATCGTCCTTTGTAACCTACCCCACTCCCAAGACCACCATTTTCTCTGCCAAAACCGTGGGCGGGGGGCGGGGCTCAAGCATAGTGGAAGATCGGGGATTCTGCCTTGCAGGTCCGATCCCACTGGTTACGCTGCACCTCTGACAATCACCAAATCTAGAGGGTCCAGGGAACTTACTTACTTCTGCTTTCCTTCTCGACCAAAGGGTAATAGAAAGACGGTGTCTGGGCAGGCAAAAAAGACCGGGATGATAGAGGGACTTGGGCAGACATAGGCTCCTGGTCACGTGAGAGGCGCGCGTCACAGCTGTGCTCAGATCCCTAGTAACCACTTTGGCGTCCATTTGCCAGCACTTGCCAGAATCTCCTAACCTTAGACATAACGGGAATTTTCACTCACCTCTTTGTTTCTATTTGCCTTTTTTTCTTTTTCTTTTTTTGTTACTAGAGATAATTAGCATCTGGTTCCCCAGGATTTTTACCTCTTCCCTGCTCCCTTGTTCCCCAGGATTATTTCCTCCTCTCCTATTCACTTTCCACTCTCCCTCAGTTACTGAGGCTACAGGTCCCCCACCCCAGTCTTTGAGACCCTGCCCTGAAATTTCACTGTTTCACCTCCGTTTCACGATGCAACATGGTCAGGTCAGACAATGTGACACATGCTTGTAATCCCAGCACTCAGGGGACAGGCAGACCATTTAAAACTACATAGCAATATTCCATCAACAAAATAAAACTTTTCAAGGACCATGGAGAGATGGCTAAGCAGTTAGGAGCGCTTGCTTTCGCAGAGGATGTCAGTGAGATTCCCAGCACTCACATGAAAGCTCACAATCATCTATAGCTCCGTTTCAGGGATCCCACCTTCACAGGAAGCAGACAGGCACATGGCACACAGACACACATACAGTAAAACACACACATAAGAGAAAATAAATATATCTAAAAAAAACCCCTCAAGTACTAATATTTGTGCTTAATTCATATCTCCGTCACATGTTTTTAATCTCCTGTCATTTCCTTGGTAGTTATTTTCATTTTTTCTTGTCAATCCATTTTTTATATTTATTTTTGAGCCCCCCCGACTATATCATAAATAGAAACTCTGGAATAAATGAGTGCTAATCGGGTTCTAGACCTCTATAAAAATTTAAGCCTGTAAAGCATGTAAATATGATGACTCGGTACTTTGTCCTAAATTAAAATACTCATGTGTACATCTACATACAAAATAATCAAGAGAACTCTTGTATTATGTAAAGTAGGAGAGCACTTGCTGTGCAATGTGCTATTATTTTCTCCTCTCTGTGATTATCACTCAATAGTTGCTATTCATAGAAGAAGAAATAGATTTCACAGGGACCCCAAATTCTCGGTAGTCAGCTCTTGGTTTTGTGGTTGAAAAGGCCTAAATAAATTTGTTAAATCAACAAATATTTGGGTCTTGAGATATCTGAACCTCAAAAGATTGATGTGGCAGATAGGTCATTGCATACTAAAGTATGTAATAATTCACTGACCACATACTTAGTAGCAGGATTCAAATCATGTATACATCATTTGTTGTTGTTATAATTGGTACCTGTTTTGGGATGTACCTTCTTTATTATCTTTAACCTTTAGCCTACTTCTCATCTATCTAGAAAGCATGAATGCTACTTTCTCATGCAGATTTTTCTTCCAGAAAAGGACCGCTTTTTTCAGTTTGATACTTCCAGGGTAAGTGGCCATCACATCTGTGGGGGTTCTGAAATCTACTTTTGCTCTAAACCTAAACCATTTTGTGATGTTTATGAACACAAATTCATATTTGAAATATCAGATCTGCAAGGATTTTGAAATTTATTTATTTTTAATCAAAACCTTGGCTATTTACTATGTTTCTGAACAGAAACCCACATGTGAAATACCAGTTTAATGAAATTTCTGTTGCTCTCCTCAGCATCTGATTTAGTTTGTACTAAAGTAGAAGTTAGTTTACCTGTATATCTTATCCAAAATTCTTTAGATTTTTCCATTTTTCCTGTGACATGTGTCTTTAAAACCAAATTTACCCATGCTTTCTTTAAGCTATCATGAAGGGTTTGTTTTTCATTTGTGTGGTTTCTTTTCTCTTTTTTTTTTTTAAGAGAATTCTGTTTCATCAGTTTCTTTATTCCTGTTCTTATTCTCCTTACATCCTGTGATGAACCCTGTACAGCCTATAAGATGTTGCACTGAATTTTTGACATTCAGTGTTCATACATTACTGATTATTTTCACTTATGTTCAGTTGAAATTTGACTCCCAGTTTATAAGCATTGCCTCTTGCTTTCTTCTCCAGAATGTTACAAAAATGCATAAAATAACAAAAATATCCTTTTGCCTGGGTAGGTGTCCTTGATACTGTGAAAACTGCTAGAATTTATATTTGTTTCTTTTCTTTTTCCATCTGTGAGATACAGTAAGCAATCTTTAGTAGGCTTTCTTTCTGTGACTTGAGTTCTTCATCTACAAAAGTAAATACAATAATAATATCTACCCTGTTAGATTGACAGGTAAAAGGAGTAAATGAGTCAATGAGTCAGTATGTGTAGAGCACCTGACATAGTGCTTAGCATATAGAACGTGTTCTATAAGTTACTAACTCTAATATAGTAGAGGTAATTAAAATAACATGACATATTACCAGCAATAATCCAATTCTTCTTTTACTTTAAGTATCATTAACCAGGTATGGTAGTGCAACTCTCTAATCACTCAGTGAGGCAGCAGTAAAAGCAAACACAGAGGCAGGCATATCTCTGTGAGTTTGAGGCAGACCTGGTTCACATAGAGTTCTGGATCACCAGATCTACATACATAGAGAGATCCAGTCCAAAGGGGAGGAAAAGAGGTGGTGGTAGAGAGGGATTTACGATAAACATTGTAACCAAAGGAAAACCCAAATAATCTCTCTTAAATTCACTTGCTTTTGATTGACCTTAAAAGTCACTACATTTGAAGGTCACCCTGCTGAATAATATGAGTCTCCCACTATTGTTGCTGTAGATAATACCTGTGACATGTGAATTTTGATAATAACCATTGCTTAAGTTACTTTTCAGGGACATGAAGACCACTTTCACTGAAAGTAATCTTCTCTGAAAAGTGATTCTTCACTTGAGCCTGCAAATAATGACTAAAACAAGGTTTGTTTGTTTGTTTGTTTTGTTTTTAAAAAAGCTTGTCATTTCTTTGTTCATGTTGTATGTCTCTTTTGCTATCTCAATTGTTGGGTTTGATTTCTGTTCAACTCAGCACAGAGTCACAATAGCTGCATAAGAAATGCACTGAAACTTCTTCAGTCTGGTGTTTCTCCTTCTGGGTAGAAGACGACAAGGCCAAGGCAACCAAAATATTTTCAATGTTCACAGAAGCATCACAATTCTATGCTTATGTGTGTGCCAAAGCCTAGGCTTCACAACACCCCATTTTAGACCACTGGAGGGGTGCCTCAGTCTCCAGTCATTTATTTATTCTTTTCTAAGAATAAAAAAAGCTTAAAACCTGGACTGAGTAGAAATGTTTTCTCCCTGCAAGGTGCTAGTCTCTTCTCATTTTGTTGGTATTACAAACAAATTTTTTTCTTCTTCTGACAACTTGTCTGCGTTTCTTCAGGTCCCCTTTCAGACCTGAGTAAATGGACTCAGGTTGAATAATAACAATATTTCTTGGCCTATTCTTCATGTGATACTTTATGCAATCCTTATATAATTATGGTGCCTCCAAGGTCTCGTTTTAAGGAGTTAATTAATCCCCAATTAAGGATTTCAGTTATTTCTAAAATTACATGTATATTCAAGGGTACTCCCTATGGGATCCTGAGTTGGTGAGCTTGTTTGGATATTCTAGCAGGGGTACTCAGGTACTCATGTAGTCTTAAACAAAGAATAGCCTTCTTTTAGAGAGGTTTGCTCTCGTCTGCTGAATGTACTACTTCAGGAAGGAATCCACATGGCATGGTGAGAGAGCGTACTTCTACCTAGCCATTCAGATCAACTGAATAAACCCAGGTAATGGATGAGGCGACGGATTTTTACATCCCTCTGAATTTGTAACTGTCTAGACAATACTGCTTATTCTGCTTAACACCTAGCAAAGATCATTTTATTCTATTTGTTCTAGTATAGATGCTAGATATTTGTTGATGCCTAGTTTGCAGTATTTTTTTTTATTAAAATCGTTTTCTTACACACGATATATTCGAAGTGTGGTTTATCCTCCTTTATGCCTTCCAGTTCCTCCCCACCTCCCCCCACATCCGGATTCACACTCTTTCTGTATCCCTAAGAAAACAAACAGGCTTTAAGGAATAATAATAAAGTAAACTAACATAAAATAAAAACAAACAAAATTGGAATAGGGCCAAACAACCAATTTGAAAAAAAAAAAGAGCCAAAGAAAATGCACATGAAATGCATATATATATATATATACACAGAAACATACAGGTGCACACACAGGAATCCAATAAAAACATACAACCAGAAGCCATAATATATACGCAAGGTAAGGTAAAATATAAAGTAGTAGTAGTAGTAGTAGTAGTAGTAGTAGTAGTAGTAGTAGTAGTAGTAGTAATGCCTTGACTTAACATTATGAGGTGAACAAAACCCTCCAAAACTGCTGCTGCTTGTTTTCTATTGGGCATCTACTCCTATTTGTGGTACCTACCTTTAAGAGTGTTTTGTTTCCTTAGTGAGACTCCCTTGGAGAAAATTAATTTTTCACAGGTGTCTGTCAATTGGAGATAGCTTGTAGGATATTTCTGTTAATACCAAAACACACAAAGGAATTCCCTTCAAATTGTAGTCAACTGAGACCACTGCTAGTGTATAATGTAATCCCTCTCTCCATTAAAAAAAATTCATACACTTTTGTAAATCATTTAAATTATTATTTAAGTATAAAAGCTTCTGTTTATCTGGGGGTAAATATCTTTTTACATCTGCTCTCTTATTCTTTGAATCCAGTATACCCAGCTACATTTAAAGCCTGCTAACAGTACCGAACAAAAAGATAAAGGAGGCAAGTCCAGGAGAAATCTCAGCATAAAATTTTGATCCTGTGTAAAAAGAGTTCACCCCTGACAATCTGGTTCCCATCCTCTTATTTCTAAGGTGGGAATGCATGCTTTCTGATTTTGCAGTTAGAAGTTATAAAGGAAAAACTCCTTCTCTCCAATGGAGTCTCACTGGATATATAAACCACACTTAAGGACAGGCCCCATGAGCAGTAGTAGAGGGCCAACACAAAACTAACTCAACAGCATTTTTGAAGATTTTTGTCTCATATTGCTGTGTTTGGGCATTAAAAAATATTGCTGGTCTTTTGCTTGTACACTGTGGTTTCTGATTTAGTGTTTTTATGCTTGTGTATATGCATTTCTTTTTTTTTTTTCTAAAAAAAAATCTGGTCTATTTGTTTTATTTGCCTGTTTGTTATCTAAAGGGAAAGAGAAAAGAGGTATGGAGTTGATGGATGGAGAGTTGAGGATGCTCTAGGAGGAGTTGGTAGAGGGGAAAAATATATAAGAATATATAATTATTTGTGAAAAGTTTGAAAGTTATAAAATTTACTCATGGTTAGAACATGGTATGTTGAAGGGTAAGATAAAGAAAAACCTATTTTAATTGGAAGTTCTAGGAACAAATTGTTCCCATGAAAATATAAGTGATAATAAGTTTGCAACATGGGATATAACTGCTCTTAATATTCTCTCCACTGGACAGGTTGCATTAAAGGTGAATTTGACTACGCCTTTCTGGTTTGATTATATTGGACTTTAGCCACAACATAAAGACAATGAATCTGTAATTAAACAGACAGCAGAAAATGGGAAAGCTCTGATAGATAAAGAGATGAAGAATGCATTCTTCTAACAATAATTTAGGAGGATCTTCTCAGGGCCCTATCAGTGATACTACTAGAGATACTTTCTATCCCCCAATATCATGGAGATTGTGATCCTTTAGTTCTCCTAAGGGTTTTTCTCTTACTGTTTTGCAATTAAAAACACTGGAAAAGCAGCTAATGTGATCTTCAAAATCTATGGAGGCATGATGCACAGTTCATGTTAGCAAGAAATGATGGATGTCGAGCGATTTATTGATATACTCGTACCTCACATTGATCGTTGTCTGTACAAGGCTTGTGTAGACTTACAACAGCTTCATTGTAGTAGTATATAAACTTTTTCTCATACACGATCTTAAAACCTGTGATGTTTACAGTGTTAAAATGTTTTGCAAATGAATACCAATGATATAGACTAAATGATAATGATTTCTCTAGATGTATATTTGTATTATAGGATTCAGAATATACTAGTATCAAAGTAGGTGAAGTACATAACTTTCCTTTCAAATATAAGTCAGCAAAATAAAATACTGTTACCAGAGTTTTTATTACATGATTTGAAAATTACTCGAATGTTTACTGAAAAATCATTCAGGACTAAACAAGCAGTTAAGATATAAGTGACTTATTAATTATGTGGTTATACTGTGACTTTAATTCACCATTGCTTAGTCCCCAGCAATATATATTTTAAAATGCACTCATGATGGTTGTAATGCCTTACTCCTAGATGGTGTACAAGGAAAAATGCTTTCAGGTACCAAAAAGGATATTGCACCATGCTTTTCTTTTCTTTGATACTTCTATTTAATATTTTCCCCCTTTCAAGAAAAAGTAGTATGTTCTTTCTTGATTTTTTCCCATAACATACCAAATATTGTCTCTCTGTTATAGAGATCTATCAACATATAATATAATTTTATATCGCTATCCACAGGCATATAATATTTCAAATCTATGTAACTTCAAAAGAAGAAAAATATTGCTTAGCCCAGATTTAGTCTTATATAGTTTTCAGAATCTTCAGTTCAGGTAATAATTCTGTGGTTTTATTTTTCTATAAAAAACTGAAAGTTAAATATTTTTTGTGTGTTCAGAAATATTTGCAGCAGGTTTTAAAAACTAAAATGATTAGATCTCCATTAGAAAGGATTTTTTGTTTGTTTGTTGTTTTGAGCTATCTCTCCAGTCCTGCTGCCACTCCCCTGGGCAACTCCAGAGAGCTAGCCTTCATAGTGTGGATTCAGCAGACCTGGCCTCAGTGGCGTGGGCACTGAAGAGCCGAATCTGTTGGTGAGGGCTCAGGAGAGCTGGCAGATTCACCACCTCAGCTACCACCCAGCCCAGATCCTGGGCTTCGAGCTGACCTACCCCACCATTTACCCCACCTATGAGCTGCTGGAGTGCATGAAAGGCCCAGTCCTGCAGATCCAAAGCTGCAGGATCTCCATGACCCAGGGCAACAACAGGATCTCTGAGAGGAGCCCTGGTGAGGATCCAGTATTGATGGTGTACCAGAAGCCAGAGGCCTCAAACCAGACTAATGTCTTGTTGAAATAAATAGCAAGATGTTTGGATGAAAGGGTATATGCTGTGTGAGATGTTTACTTTTTATTTTCTTTTAGGGGAGGTTACAAGGATGGAAGGCAGATATGGAGGGACCGGGAAATGAGTGGGATTGTGGTGTGTGATGTAAAGTTCACAAAACGTCAATAAATTTTAGAAAGATTTTGTCTGTATATGTCTTGTCTGAAAAACTAGCTATTGTACATGATGAGCAATCAGTTAGACACTTCTGCTTTATTTGTATTTGACAATAAACTAATTTAGAATTTTCATTTTAGTCAAGTTATGTTTTAAAATTTAGTCTCTATGTAAATATTGAAATAGAAAATCATTTGGTTTTAAATTGTTGAAACATACAGAATAGTGGGGAATATTAAAATGAAGTTATAGGTACTAAATGTTAATTAGAATGTTTATATGTATGATATAGCTACCACACAGTTGAAAATGTAGCAAAAGCTATGGTTATTTATGGATTGTTAGTTTTCCTTTTGTATTTCAACTGATCAGATAATATTAACAATACTTCGTTACTGAATGAAAAAATAGCTCAAGACAGAAATTAAGAAAGAAATTAAAACCTTTTTAGAATTCAATGAAAATTAAAATACAATATACCCAAACTTATGGAGCACAATGAAGGCTGTTCTAAGAAGCAAGTTCATAGCACTAAATGCCTACATATATATATATATATGTGTGTGTGTGTGTGTGTGTGTGTGTGTGTGTGTATAATTAGTATTAGTAACTTAACAGCACACCTGAAAGCTCAAGAACAAGAAGAAATAACACCCTGGTGGAATAGAAAGCAAGAACTAATCAAACTCAGGGTTGGAATCAATAAAACACAAACAAACATAAAAAATGTACAAAGAATCAGTGCAATGAATCATGGTTTCTTTGAGAAAATCAATAAGATTGACAACCCCTTAGTAGAAATTAACTAAAAGGTAGAGAGAGAATATTCAAGTTAACAAAATTATAGAGGAAAGGGGGACATAACAATAGACACAGGAAATCCAGAGAATTATAAGGAAATGCTCTAAAAACATGTAATATACAAAGTTGGAATATCTAAATAAATGTATAATTTTCTCGATATAACTGACCTACAAAAGTTAAATTAAGATGAGATAAGCAATGTAAGAAATTATAACCCCTTATGAAATAGAAGCAGTCATTAGTCTCCCTCTAGCCCCCCCCCCCAAGCCCAGATAGATGGTTTTAGCCCAGAATTCTATCAGACATTCAAAGAAGAAGTAACCCCAATATTCCTCAATAATTTCATAAAATAGAAACAGGAGAAACAAACATAGCCCGATTCATTTCATGAGGCTGCAGTTACCCTGATACCCAAACTGCGTAGACCTAACAAAGAAAGAATTACAGGCCGATTTCTCTTATGAACTTTGATACAAAATTTCTCAGTAAAATGCTTACCAACCAAATCTGAGAACACATAAAAAGACCATCCACCATGGCCAAGTAGGCTTCATCCCAGAGATACAGGGATGGTTCAATTTGATAAATGTAATCCAACATATAAACAGACTGAAAAATAAAAACCACATGATCATCTCATTAAATGCTAAAAAAGCCTTTGACAAAATCCAACAACCTTTCATGATAGAACTCCTGGAGAGATTAGGGATGCAAGGGACATAACTCAACATAATAAAGACAGTTTACAGCCAGCCAATAATCAGCATCAAATTAATACAAAGAAAGTCAAAGCAATTCCACTAAAATCAGGAACAAGACAAGGCTGTCTACTCTCTCTATATCTAGTCAATATAGTATATGAAGTCTTAGCTAGAACAATGAGAAAAATGAATAAAAATTGGATACAAACTGGAAAGGAAGAAGTCAAAGTATCTTTATTTACAGATGAGATGACAGTATACATAAGTGACCCTAAAAATTTCACCAGAGAACTCCTACAGCTGATAAACACTTTCAGAAAAGTAACAGCATACAAAATTAATACATAAAAATCAGTAGCCTTCCTATATATAAGTGACAAATGAACTGATAAAGAAATAAGAGAAACAACAACATCTTTCATAATAGCCTAAAATAATATCTTTGGATAACTCTAGCCAAACAAGCGAAAGACTTGTAAGCTAAAAATTTCAAGTCATTAAAGAAAGAAATTGAAGAAGACCAGAAGATGGAAAGATCTCCCATGCTCACGGATTGGTAGAATTAATATAGTGAAAATGGCCATCCTGCTGAAAGCAATATACAGATTCAATGCAATCCCCAACAAAATTCCAACTCAATTCTTCACACATCTTGAAAGGACAATTTTTAGCTTCATATGGAAACACACACACACACACACACACACACACACACACACACACACCAAAACAAAGCAAAGCAAAGCAAAGCAAAACACAACAGGATAGCCAAAACAATCCTATATGTTCAGGAAAGGTATACCATCCCCAATCTCAAATTGTACTACACAGCTGTAGTAATAAAACAGCATGGGATAGGCACAAAATCAGACACATAGATCGATGGAATAGAAATGAAGACCCAGAAATAAATACATGCACCTATGGACATTTGTTTTTGTTTTTTGTTTTTTTTGTTTTGTTTTGTTTTTTTAAATAACAAGCCAGAAGTACACACTGGAAAAAACCTCCAACAAATGGTGCTGGTCAAACTGGATGGCTACATGTAGAAGAATGAAAATAGACAATCCTTACTACTCGGAGCAAAACTTAACTCCAAATGGATCAAAGACCTCAACATAAGGCCAAAGAAACTGAATCTGATAGAAGATAAAGTGGGTAATAACCTTGAACTTGTTGGCACAGGACAGGACTTTTTGAACAGAACACCTAGAGCACAGATACTAAGATCAAGGATTAGTGAGATCTCATGAAGCTTCTGTATGGCAAAGAACATCATCATTTGGACAAAGTGGCAGGCTACCAAATGGGAAAAGTTTTTTTTATGTTGTTTTTTTGTTTGTTAGTTTTCTTTTTATGAACTATACATATAACAGAGGGCTAATATTCAAAATATATAAAGAACTCAAAATACTAGACATCAAGTAAACAAATAACAATGGGGGATGGGGAACTGGGGTGGCAATCAGAAAGTCCCAGGTGCCAGGAAAGCAAGAGCCTCCCAGGACCCAACAGAGATGACATTAGCTGAAATACCCCCACAAAGGAAAGGGAGAACCTGTCGAGACCATTTCTAGAGGTTAAGCATGGCCCCCTGGTTGGGGAATGGGGCACCCACCCATATCCAAAATTTTAATCCAGAATTGCTTCTGTCTAAAGGAAATACAGGATAAAGAGTGGAGCAGATACTGAAGGAAAGGCCATCCAGAGACTGCTCCACATAGGGATCCATCCCATATACAGACACCAAACCCAGACACTATTGCTGATGCCAAGAAGTGTTTGATGACAGGAGCCTGATATAGCTGTCTCCTGAGGGATTCTACCAGAGCCTGATGAATACAGAAGCAAATATACACAGTCAACCATCAGACTGAACACAAGGACCCCAATGTGGAAGTTAAGGCAAGGACTTTAGGAGCTGAAGAGGTTTGCAACCTCATAGGAAGAACAACAATATCAATCAATCAGAACCCTGAGAGCTCCCAAGGACTAAACCACCAACCAAAGAGTACATATGGAGGGACCCATGGCTCTAGCTGCATATGTAGCAGAGGATTGCTTTATCTGGCATCACTGGGAGGGGAGCCCCTTGGTCCTGTGGAGGCTTGATGCCCTAGTATAGGAGAATGCTAGGCCGCTGAGGCAGGAGTGGATGGGCAGGTGGGGAAGCACCCTCATAGAGGGGGAGGCAGGAGGGGATTAGGGGGCTTGTGGAGGGGAAACTGGGAAGGGGGATAGCATTTGAAATGTAAATAAATAAAATAACCGATAAAAATAAAAGAAGAAAACAAATAACTCAATTAAACAATGGGATACAGATCTAAACAGAATTCTCAATGGAGGAAACATAAATGTCTGAGAAGCACTTAAGAAATGTCAACATCATTAGTCATCAGAGAAATGCAAATCAAAACTACTTTGAGATGTTTATTGTACACCAGTCAGAATGGCCAAGATCAATAAAACAAATGATAGCTCCTGCTGGCAAGGATGTAGAACAAGGGGGAAACTGTGAAAATCAGTTTGGCAGTCCCTCAGGAAGATGGGAATAGATTTACCTCAAGATTCAGCTGTACCACTCTTAGGCATATGCCCAAAGGACAATTCATCTTATTACAGAGACACTTGCTCAACCATGTTTTTTGCAGCTTTACAAAGTCTTTGATCTGCCATGGTGACCTGCATGCAAGATGTGCTAGTGTAATAGTGGTACAAAGCTTGTGGGGTAACCAACCAAGATCTGATTTGAGTAAGGCCCATTCCATGAGATGGAATCTATACCCAATACTTCTCACGCAATCAAGAACCAAACACTAGACAGCTGTATAGCTGAGAGACCTAGGGTAAAACCAAATAATACTCTCCTGCTAAAGGAATGTAGCAATAAAATGACTACTAATGGTATTCTGTTGTACTCATAGATCAATGCCTTGCTCAGCCATCATCAGAGAAGTTTCCTCCTGCAATAGATGGGAACAAATACAGAGACCCACAGATGGACAATGGAGAGAGAGAGAGAGAGAGAGAGAGAGAGAGAGAGAGAGAGAGGCAGAGACAGAAACTTTGGAACACTCAGTCCTACATAGTTTGTCTCTATCCCTTCCCTTCCCTCAGGGCTCATGGAACTCTGCAGAAAAGGAGACAGAAAGATTATAAAAGCCAGAGGAGATGGAGAGCTCCAAAGAAGCAAGGTCTTCTAAACACAGCAGGACTGACACATATATGAACTCACAGAAATTGTGTCAGGATGCACAGTACATGTACAGATCTGTGACAGATGAAGCTCCTGTCCATAACTCAGAAGCTATCTCAAATTGATAACTACTCACAAATGAAAAATTATTTTTTTCTCCAACATATTTTCACTGGGGATATAAACCACTCTTAAGAGCAGGCCTCATGCTCAGCAGTAGATTCCCAGCCAAAAGAAACCAATTGGAGGTTCTTTGAGGGTCTTTGTCTCATAATGTGAAGTTGGAATTTTTTTTAAATTTTACCTTATGGGTTCACTCTGTCTCTTTGTCTCTGTCTCTGTCTCTGTCTCTCTCTCTCTCTCTCACTCTCGTCCATCTGTGGGTCTCTGTATTTGTTCCCATGTACTGCATGAAGAAGCTTCTGGGTTTATGTTTGTATGGGATTCCTTTCTGTGTGAACTTGAGTGCCTTTGTATCTTTCTTTATTTCTTGGGCTTTTTCTTCTGTTTGTTTGTTTTATCCTATTCCAATTTGCTTGTTTTGGTTTATCTTATTTTATTATTATTCTTTAGATGCTTGCTTTTTTTCCTAATAAGGATCTAGATGAAAGGGAAGGTGGGGAGGGGATACCATAATCAGAGCATATTGATTTTTAAAATTTTCATTGATTCTTTGTGAGTTCACATCATGCACTCCAATCCCACTCATCTCCCTGTTCCTTTTTATCCACCCTCTGCCCTTGCAGCCTCCCCCACAAAATAAAATAAAATGAAAAACAGAACAAAAACATAAAACCCATCTCATGGTGGAAGCTATAGTGTGTCCCAGTGTGTCCCACAGTGTATCCTTCTGTCCATACATCTTTACTTGCAATTGTTCATTGCAACGAGTCATTGGTCTGATTCAAGGTCTATGACTTCACTACACCATCAATATTGGACCCTCATCAGGACTCCTCTCTGATATCTTGTTGTTGCCTTATATCATGGAGATCCTGTAGCTTTGGATCTGAAGGACCAGTCCTTTCATGTGCTCCAGTAATTCACCCAGTGCTGCAGCTGTGCAGGGATGGGGTCAACCCTTCCATTCTCATGGCCTCAGGGCCAGCTCTCCTTCCTGCCACAGATGTCAAGGGGCAGGAGAAGACCATCTCTTCTACATTCACACCACCTTACAGCAAACAAGCTGCTGGGCCAGCTCTCCTGTGCTCACAGTCTTGGGGCCAGCTCTCTTGTGCTGCCTAGGTCAGGTGCAGAGCCTGCTTTCTGGAGTGCTCCAGCTGGTGATGGGTGGGGCCAGGTCTCCAGAATGCCAAAGTCAATGAAGGACAGGGCCAGCTCTGCACAACTCTTGGACATCAACATGGTGCCAGGTGGCAGCCAAGACCAGGGATGTCTACATGATCTTTAGCGGTAACATGAGCCATGGACATGGACACAGACCCCTGCTGCTGCACAGCCAGGGACTCAGATACAGCTCTCAGCAGCAACATAGTGCTAGGACTTCATTATGGCCTCAGGTCGCAGGGCAGGCTACTTACATCAGGCTATTCCATGATACCACTGAGTCTCCAGGTCTGCCTCTCTTCACAATGCTCCAAGCATTCTTCTTCTCTTTCTCATCTCCCCACCATATACTTTGACATCTTAGTGGTTCCCACTGGGGCAAGCTATTTTACTGGCAGGCCTCTAGGTGTTCTTTGCCTGCCTGCGCAGTGTGACATGGTGGCCAATGGATCTCTGGGTGTCTAAGGCCAGCCTGTCACTACGGGCTGTCCTCTAATCAGAATATATTGTATGGAAAAATGTATTTTCAATAAAAGAGAAATAGAACAAAAGGGTGCTAACTAATAATGGAAATGTAATCATGGAGTGAATAGGATGTTACTAATGAACTCATCATATGTTTATGTCTGGATTTAAAGTTTTTAAAGCACTCATTTATTATTTTGCTTTAGCTTGAAAAACATCAACTTGTTTCAGTTATACACATTAGTAATGTCTTTTTTTCCTACTTTATTTACATTTCAAATGTTTTACCCTTTCCAGATCTCCCCTTTGGACACCCCCTATCCCATTCCCTCTCCCTCTTGCCTTATTTAGGCCAAGAAGTTGTTCATTAAATTTTGCTTTGTTGTGGAAAATTACTTTTTATAGCTTATACAAATTGGAAATAAAATTTAATACTGTTTCCTCAAATGTTTTGTCAAACCTGGGTATGGGGTTTTGGGGGAGCTGGCTCCGTGAATGAAGTGGTTGCTGTACACCTGCACAGGAAAAAGCAATTGTACACACATGTATATATACGTGCACATGTGTACTCTCTCTCTCTCTCTCTCTCTCTCTCATACACACACAGAGAGAGAGAGAGAGAGAGAGAGAGAGAGAGAGAGAGAGAGAGAGA
>JADRCH010007462.1:2375138-2419795 GCA_019843965.1 Rhynchomys soricoides
AGAGAGAGAGAGAGAGAGAGAGAGAGAGAGAGAGAGAGAGAGAGAGACTGGACAGAGGCTGTAAACATAGTTCAATGGTAGAATATATACCTAGCATCTGTGAAGGGTGAGACACAAACCACTGAAAACAAAATGATGTAAAACATAACACCTAGGCATTGTGGCAGGAATAAATTTGCATTTAAATACTTTCCTGAATGATTCAAGCCATGTTAACACACAACCAGGGCAGGATAAAACGCCTTTTTTAGAAGAAGGAACTAAAGGTATCAGAATACAGACAGAGCAGCCATGCAGAAAGAGGAGAGGCTGTCAGCCTTGGATATCTGCTGCCATGGCAACAGTCTCTAGGCCCCTGACTTTCTCTGTTGGAATCTGAGGGAGTCCAGGGAGAATTTGTGGCCCAGGGTTTCCTGCCCCAGTGGCAAGAACAGAGCCTGTCTTTCCTCTAATTACCCCCTTGTTTTCACACAGCAGGACCTGTCTGCTTGGGTTCCTCCAGCCAAGGGTGCTCTGTTGCTGCATTCTTCTGCATTCTTTCCTAAAGACACATTATAGTGCCAGTTCTTGCTGTCAGACTAAGATCTGTTCACTGAAGCAGGCCCTGCCCAGCCTTTGGCTTTCCTGTTTTCCTTCTATCTCAGCATTCCTGATCCCCTGTCCCCTGGGTTAAGGGAGTGGGGTCCAAATAGGAATGCAATGACATGAGTCTTCCCTTTTGTGCTTCTGGTGTTAACTGAGGTGTGGAAACACACACACTGCACACAGGCACATGCACACATGCACACATGCACACATGCACACATGCATAGCTGCATGTTTCCAGAGGAACAAGGCCTCTGAAGAAGGGTTGTAGCAACTTGAGCTTTTGGAAACACATGAGGCCAGAGAAGATGGTCCACAGGTCCACACATGGGCTAAAGGAAGTCAGTAGCAAGCTGGGAGGCTGGGCAGAATTCATGGTATTAGGCACCAACTGGAGGTTCTTCAGAGAAACATGGGAGCCTCCAATGCCCCTCTTTGCTGCTTTTTATGCTCTCATTTCCCCTACAACAGGCCAGCCTGTTGTAAAAGCAAGTTCCTTTACAGTAAACCAGGGTTCTCTTAGGAATAAAAGTTGGCCGAATTGGGACATTCTCCAGACTGAAGCAATCGGAGAACTTCCTGAACTCCAGTTAAGTCTGGAACACAGAACTTTAATTTGGCTGTCCTATCTTCCTGGGCTACAGCATACTCATTGCTAGTCTTCAACTTGGGGATTCTTAAACACCCCCAAATATCCCCAGCAATTATAGTAGTAGATGAGACAAGAAGGACTGGTTCCATAATTTGTGTCTATTTAAAATGATAATGGAACCCCTCCCTCCTTAAGAGCCATTAATTATATCAAAACAAAGGTTTTGCTGTGTCATTTATCTTTTGATATAGCCTTTTCTTTCATTTTAAAATAGACTTGTTTTTTGAGACTAGCTAAAGCTTTATAGAAAAACCGAAAAGAAAGTCCAGAGTATTCCTGTGTATATCATATCATATCTCTCTCATTGTTAATATCTTACCATCTTAACCAATTTATTGAAATGTCCATGAATATTCTTTTTATGTTGTAAGATCCTCCTTTCTACAATACTGAGTCACTTTTAGTTCTGTCATTTTAGGTTGTTTTTTTTTTTTTTTCTTTTGATGACCTTCATGATTGTACTGATCTGGTGTTTTGTAGACTGTCCCAGTACAAAAAACTTTCTGGTGTTTTTCCCATGGTGAAACTGGATTTATGTGCTTTGAGAAATAGGTTATAGCGGTAAAGTGTTTCAACACAGCATAACATGTTATTAATTTGATTTAGGAATCTCTTTGAGGCAACATTTTTATGTATATCTCTGGTTGGCCTGAAACTTACTACATAGACTTTCGGGTCCGAAAGAATCTCCATTTCCCCAAATTCTGGTGTTTAGAGAAAAGCCAGCACTTGCATTCCTCAGGTACTTTTGAAACTGGTTCACCTCTACAGAAAGAAATCAGTTATCTTTGGCAGGAGGGGCAAATGGCTATCTGGGGTGCCTATTAGTATATCAAAGCATGTACTGGCCTCCAGGCTCCTCAGTAGTGTTTTATAGATTTCTTGATGAGGATTAAACCCATGTAAACATGTGATCTACCATTCAACTATAGTGCAGGTATCTTGAGAGATTTGAACACAAAGGCATCTGTTATCTATTGAGAAAGTTACATTTTTCTTCTTTCTTCTCTTAATTGTTTAGTTATATTGACTTTCAAATATTAAACCCTCCTTACAATCTGGTTAGGATAAATTGGTGTATTGCTGGATTCAATTCCCTTACAGTTTTATTAAGAACTTTTGCATATGAACCAAATATGATTGTGATTCAATCACTAAGGCCAGAGGATGGTGAATTTGCAACCAGCCTGGGCTACAGTGTAGGACATTACTTCAATAATCAAACCAAACAAACAAAAAACTAACACCCAAAAAGAATTCTTGTATCGTTATTTGTGAGGGTGCTACTTTTCTTGTAGAGCTTTAATATTTGTATCAAGGCAATACATATTTCATTATAAATAAAGGAGGCTTCTCCCCCACTTTCTCAAATAACTGTTTATAACTAATATTATATTCATCCTTAAATGTTTGATAGAATTCACCAGTGAAGATATTAGACTTAGAATTTTCCTGGGATTTCATTTGGGGAAGAATAGTGAGATAGAATCTATGTAGGAGTTGTCCTGGAACTTGCTCTATTCACCAGAATGGCCACAAACTCACCTAGATCTGCCTGCTGAATACTGGGATTAATGGTGTGCATCACCACACCCCAGCTTGGAAGATTCTTAAATAATTTACTTTTAACGTTATAAGTATTGATGTGAAGGAGCTGTCTTATAATAACGAGTAAGAATTAATGCTCACCATCTCTTGCTAAATTCTTATTCAGTGATTACATATTGATAGTTGAAATTGTCTGTGGTTTGTACCATGTGAATCAGATATTGTATGACTCAGGGGTTTTATGTTTTTATTTAGACCTGGTAGATAACACCACTCTTCAGTTTTTCTTTTTCTTTTTTTTTAAAGTGAGCTTGACAGTTTGTGTCTTTTAATGGATTTTATTGTTTTTCTTTCTGCTTATTACTCCTTCTTACCCTTATTCTCTCTTTTCCTTTGTGCCTCTTTCTACATCCTTAATATTCCTGGACTTATTTCAATATTTCTGGTTTTAGTTTCATGTTTTCCCACTTGGGCTAAGAGACAGAATTTCTCCATCTAGCCCTGGCTGGTTTTAAATTCAGGTTGCCTATCTGTCTCCCGAGTTCTGGGGTTAATGAGGCTACACATCCAGAACTATATTCAACAGCATTCTTGCTTTCAAAATAGCTTTATTAAGATACTAACAATGTAACACACAGTTCATTCATTAAACATATGTAGTTCAATTTTGCATATTCACAGTTATCTATAATCATCACCAATGTCAATTTTACAAAATGTCATCAACCATGACTCTCTATCCACTATATTCTCCAGCCATAGCCAATCAGTGATCTACTTTCTATCTTGATGGGATTGCCTATTGTCTCCATTTAATATAAATAGAATCATATAACTTATGGTCTTTTGTGAATAGCTTGTTTCACTTACCACAACATCTGTAAGATATATTCTTACTGTAGAATGCAGAATACTTCATCTTTATGGCAGGTAGTGTTTCATCATCTGGAGTCATCACAGTTTTGTCCGTCAGTTAACATTTGGGTTGTTTTCATGTTACAGGTGTTATGAATGTTAGTGTTCGAAACTTTCCTGTAATGTTTTTAGGTGAATATAATTTTTTTGAATACACAGAAATATAGAAGTAGAATTGCTGGACCATTTGAGAAGTCTGTATTTTATATTGGAGAATGGCTATTTTGCATTCTCACCAGTTTCCACTTCTCTTAGCCCACATTAACACTTGTTATTTGGACTGCTGGTTGAAAATGCATAGAAATCCATTTGATTCTTGTATATTGATACTGTACACTGCCAACTCACTGAACATATTTGGTAGTTTTTAATACCCTTGTAGTGGATTCCTTATGGTTTTCTATATAAAAGCATGCCATCTGTAAGTAGAGGATATTTTTTCTGAATGCTTGTAGTTCATCAAAATTCATATATTGGAACTTAATTACCATTTGGTAAAAGTAAAAACAATGTTTTAAGGGTAACAATGTTTTAAGGTTTTAGATTGTGAGAACAGAACATTATTTATTGTTAATATTGTTAATTATTTTAATTATAAGAATTGAACCTGGAGGCCTTCCACACACTAAGCAATGACAGCCCCCAGAGAAGAGCAATATAAAGGAACAATCCTGTTGTAAAGGTGTGAAATGTCTTGTCTGTCTCGTCTACCATTTGAGGGTATGGCTAGAAGGCCATTATGAACCACAGACTGAACTGTCACCAGATATCAAATCTGCCAGTACTTTCGCCTTGATCCCCCCAGCCTCAAGAACTGTGAGGAAAGAAGTTGTTTAAAAGGTACCCACTATCTGGTATTTTAATATAGCAGCCTGAACAAACATGGGGTTTCTTTTACTGTGTTTTTTTCCAACATAGGTGCTTTGTATTTCTTTTCCATGACTAACACTGGGGTTGATCAAAGAGAAACCTCTCCCTGGTATAGTGGGGCAGATGTTAGACTTTTTGAAATACTATCAAAGCATTGCTAATGTTGATGACAAACCTTTGCCCCTTTTAAGTTTATCTTTCCTTGAAATAAGCTAAAATGTTGGGTCCTAAGATGGTTTGATTCCCCAGTTGACAACTGTGAGATGCTCCCATGGTGCCTGACTACTTTGAGGGGTGGAATGTTAGCTTAAATCCCCTCTTTAGCAGATGGCTGGATTGCCCTCATAGCAGCTTAGCTGCTCTGGACACTTCATAGATATTTTAAGAAAGCCATACTGTAACTGCAGCTGCTTGCTCAACTCAAGCTCCAAAAGGCATTAATCTGGCCACAACTCTTTCAAATAGTTAGCACAAGATTTTTGGCCATCATAAATCTCTTGCGTCAGATGGGGAAACACCTCCCCTGGTACCCCAGGAGAATGCCTATAACAGCTGTAAACACAGTCTTTATACAAAGTGTACTATATATAAGCAGTGCAAGCAAACCTTTATTTTCTTGAAAGGCTGTGCCATGATCAGTGTAAACACCCTTGCTGCACCCTTGGCACGACCACTTCTGCCATATAAGAAGACTGTTGCTCACATTTTGAGCCAATTAGGAGACAACCTCCAAAGTTGTAGCATTATATTCAAGAAAAGGCTTCTCTGGGTAGTCTTTTGATCCTTGTTGTGAGTGGACCAGGTAGTGCTGGCAACATGAAGAGCACAATGCAGAAGCCATAGTGGAGCTTCAGTGGCTGTAAAAGTAGTGGTAGAAGAGATGGAAGACAGGAAGTGTTTCATTGAGTTCTGGAAGTGGGGATAGAGGTGGTGGTCAAGATGAGAAAGGCCCTGAAGAACTGATGGTGATAAGTTGTGGACAGCCCCTGCTGGCAGAGTTCTAGGTGGTATCAAGTCTTAAAAACCAAGGATCTTGAAACCCTAAGCCTAAGAGATATAAAATTACTCTCTATAAGAGTTAAAGGTTCCAGAACCCGAGACTGTTCAGGAGCAGTGTCACTAGAAGCTGGCTTTATGTTTGATAAATGTGTTACCTCAGTGTATAACTATTTAGGTAAATCTTACTAAAGATAGCATAGCTTTGGCTTTCCCCTCAATGGGAAATGTTTACTATGGGAAACCAATGGAAATTTTGTTTCTTTTGCATGTTTAGCTAGATGTCCTGGGCCATAAAAAATAATTCATGACTTGGCAAATTGGTTGCTGCCACTCACTACAGTACTGGAATCTGAGGCCTTCAAAGAAGCTATCAGGGTTGCTAGTATTTAAAACCTACAGAGAAAGCCATCAACCTGAGTGCTTAGAACCACAAACCTCTTGCTTCTGAAGATTGGAGCAATAGGTCATTAGCTCTAAGGGCTGGGAAGGTTAAGGACATTAGGACTGACAGTCTAACCCACAAGATTTAAGTTTTCATCAGGTGAAAACTGGCAGTGACTGCCAGCATTAGGTGAGCTTTCTCCTCCTACTCACTGTTTCTATCCTGCAGCCATATAACTGGTGACAAAACTGAGAACCATTTTCTAGTCACGATGGTGTTTAATTGGGTTGAAGCTTTGTGTGGTTTTCTGTAATATTTTTGTTATTAATATTTTTGGATGACATAATCTCCATCAGTTTATTTTCACTCATATTTGATTCAGAATAAGCCATTTTATCTTTTTCTTTAAAGAGGGGTGTTATTCTATGTTGGCAATATTTATAATACATACCTTTCAGTTTTTGGTCCCTGTCACAGGCAGTTTCTGTCATCTGCTTTTTTTCATACCATCTTACTTACAAATTTTATAACTTTTTGGAAGCTGTTTTTTTTTTTTCAGATGACTTTTGCTATGTAGCCCAGGCTGGCCACAAACACTCAATTCTTCTGCCTCAGCTTCCAGAGTACTGAAATTACAAGCATGTGATGCCATCCCTAGCTGATAAACAAGACATTTTAAATGTTTCATAGCAACTATATTTCTCCTTCCACATGTGGGTCTTATTGCTATTTCTATATGACTAACTGAATCATTTTAGTCAAAAGCTGTGCACACACATTGTAAAGTGACATATACAATCCCCTCAGAAGCAAAGCATTGGCTAAATGTAGAGGTTCCCTGAGATAAGGGCAGTTTTGCAGTGCTCTATTTCCTTAACCACATTGAAGTTCTAAGCTGCACTAATTGCTTGCTAATTGTTCTATTGTTTCCTACAATACTCCAGGGCATAAATTGTTCAAATTTGTTTTGATCCCAAGAGGTATCCATATAACCTTGTCTTTCTCAGGTCTCTGAGAATCTAACAGGTACATAGTTCAGTCTCTACCTCTAGCGACTACTGAGATTCTCCTAATTGTTTTTCAACATAAGCAGTATTTTCAAAAGCCATTCTGACATCAAATGTACATGGCACACCAACTGATTCTCCAACACAAACTGGATGACAGTTGAAATCACTCTATGCCCTGCTTTAAATCAAGGACCATCTGGGCATTGTGGCAAACAGGAACCCTTACCGAAAGGGTCTTATTGGTGAAGTGGTAGTGATGCACACCTTTAATCTCAGCATTTGGGAAAGAGAAGCAGGAGAAACTCTGTGAGGTTGAGGCCAGCGTAGTCTAAAGAGTGAGTTCCAGGACTCCAGAGCTATGTATAGAGACTCCATCTCAAAAATAAAACAATAAAAAAGTAAAGGACCCAGAGGCAGAAAACTCCAGACTACTCAACTGTCATCAACTGGTCCTCCTGCTTATCAACCCAAACCTTCCATCCACTCATCTGCCAGTTGCTTTATCTGAACCCTCCTGGTTCTTCCACTTTGCTTTTGCAACTGGAGTGAACTCTGAAGCTTTGTTCTTAAACCTGTGACACCCACAATGGTCTGCTTCTCCAGCTTTTTCCTTGCATCTGATTTGGGTTCCTTATCTTATCAATAGAGACTATACATTTCTATCAGCTTGCTTCAGAAAACCTCTGGAGACTTCTGGCCTCTTGAATTCTGTGCAGTGAGTCTGTAACAAAAACCTGGCACCAATAGTGTTGCCTGTAAGTAAGGGCAGACCCTACAAATTAAAAATTCGATCTCATAAGACATACTTCAACCTACATATGCCCGCTACAAATGAGGTTCTCAGGCTACTCTCACTTCTAGTTGAGTTACTACGAATTTGAGTGTTCCCCTGACCTCTATTTCAAAATAACTTTCTTGAATAACTCACAACTCATTAAAGGGGGAGGGGGGAATGGGAAGTTTAGGATGGAAGATAGAGCAGAGGTGGGAGGAGAAATAACAAACAAAAGGGATGTTTGAAAAGGCCATATGGAAACCTATTATGTTCTACATATATATAATATGGAAGTGTTTAATTGGAGCCATGCTACACAGAGGATAATGCTCCTCTCATAAGCCACAGGTGCCAAACAAAAAGTCCAGTGCTGGATGTGGCATACTTCCCCTCAAGTCATTGGTTAGGGGTGTCCTAAAGACTCTTCCCCCCAAATTTTGCAGGCTATTTTTATGACAATTTTGGAGTTCTAATCCCAGGTATGGAATATGGGGCTGCTTCAGACTGTCCACTGTACCTGATTATGATTTGTCTCATGTTCTAGCAGATTTCATCAGCTGCAGATAGTTTCTGTGAGTGTGTAACATTTGGAATTCTGGGGACTTTTCAGAGAGTGTATAAATGCTAGGGCCCAGAGAGATGTGGGGTTTTGTTGGTTGGTTGGTGCTTGGTTGCTGTTGCTCAAGGTTTGTTAAGTAGTCTCGCACAAAGAAAAAATAACAAGAAGAAATTAGATATCCTGACTAAAAAGATCTAACTTGCCCTAAGGAACTCCAAGTCCCTAATCAGCAGGAAGTAGTCTAACTATAATGGTAAGCCTCTTTCCCTGTATCATTTTTTCCCCTCTCCTGTCTAGGGCTAGGGGTTTGAAAGTGTGGAAGAAAAAAGGTGGAGAAGGGTAGAAGAAAGAAGAACCCACCGAGTAGCCAAAGACAAGCTACTGTTATTGTCCTTGCTCTTGGTTGTCATCAGAACTTGATGGTAAGACCTATTGCTGAAGACACCACACATTTAAGTCACAGTACATGGAGAAATAAAATTGGTACTGTCAGGAAACTTCCTCTCTGTTGGCTAGCTTTCATGTGATGGAAGCTGCTGAACTGGCTGCTGTAGGGGGTAGGTCATCAACAATCTTACCCAGCTGTGAGCCCAGTGAGTTACAATCATTAAAGCACTTTACCTACCATTATCTGTTTATTAAAAAGAATTAAATTCAACAATAACCAAATTAAAGACCTTGACATGCTGGGTAGACTAAAATGTAGCACAGGAGTGCTGTTTTAAATATACTACATACTTTGTCCTATGTGTGATTTCACTCGACAAATTCTTCAACTGCAATACTCTCTTTTTTCTATCATTGTGCATTTGATTTCTATGTACATTATGAACCATATACTATAATATTATTTTATCATATGTAATTACTTCTGTTTAGCAGCATTCTTGAGTTATAACTTCTGCATCATATAATCCATTCATGAAAATTATATAACTATATAGTCCTGGTATATTCATGGTAAAGGAGTCCAGGGATTGTCTCCCTAAAATAAGCACCCTCACTGGACATGGTGGTGCACACCTTTGATCCTAGCACTTGAGAGGCAGAGTAAGGTGGATCTTTGTGAGTTCCGGACCAGCCAGAGCTACACAGTGAAAGCCTGTCTTAAATAACCAATAAATAAATAAATAAATAAATAAATAAATAAATAAATAAATATTAGGCATCCTCATACACTAGAAAGCAGCACATGCTAGAAGCTCTCAGCACACCTTTTGATAAACATTTACTTGGAACACAAGTATCTTCATGTCCTGTGTTTATTGGGAGAGATCTATCTACATATTCATATGTATGGGACATGCAGAGAAATTATTTCTAAGATGAAAGATAAGCTGTACCTGGTCCCTTCCACCACAAAAAGACAAGAACAATTCTTAGTTACTTTTCCTGTTGCCATGATAAAACACCCCAATAAAATCAATTTAAAAGAGAAATTATTTTGGCTCACAGTTTGAGGTTCAGTTCTTTATAATGAAGAAATAACATAAACAGGAGCTTGAGGTGGCTTGTCACACAGTGTTCACAGTCAGGATACAGAGAATGACAAAGCCTAGTGCTCAGCTCACTTTTTCCATTATATATAATATATGATCCTGGGCTATGATATGGTGCTACTCATATTCAGGATGTTTCCTCTAACCTCAATTTCCCTAATCCAGACAATCATTATTAGACACACCCAGAGGGTATCTAATATAAATAATCTATCACAGGCATGCTTAGTGATTTGTGTTGTAAATCATTCTAGATTCTTGTTAGCTAACAATCGATATTACCTAACACATGGGCCCATTTGGGTCTTGGAGCAACACATTCCTCTCTTGGATGTGTTACTCTATGCTGCTGTTACTCGGAAAGCTGTTAAAACATTAGAGGGGCCTAAAACAAGAGCAGGCACTTCAACAGCTCCAGGCTGCTAGACAAGGGTGTTCTGCCGTTTGGACCATATGATCCAGTACACTTGAGGTGTCATTGGTAGATATGGGGGCTATTTGGAGCCTTTGCAGGTCCCCTAGGTGAATAACAGAGGAGACCCTTGTGATTTTGAAGCAAGACCCTGCTGCTGTCTGCAGACAACTATTCTCCCTTTGAGAAGCAACTCTTGGCCTGCTATTGGACCTTAGTGCAATGAGTAACCAATTTACCATGTGACCCAAGGGGTCCATAGTGAGCTGGATATTATCTCACTCACCAAACCACAAAGTTGGCCATGTACAGTAGTAATCTAGCATCAAGTGGAAGTGGTGTATATGTGAAAAGGCCCAAGTACATACTGAAGTCATGAACAAATTGCCTAAAGATGTTATCCAAATTTTTGGGGGGAGGCTTATGGTTCTTGCTCCTGCAGTAATGCCTTCTGTCCCTAAGCATGCACTCATGTCTTCATAAGGGTGTGCTTTATGATTAGTTGAGTGAGTAAGAGAAAACTTAGGCCTGGTTTATAGAAGCTTCTGTATAATATGCAAGCACCACCCAGAATTGAGCAGATACAACATTAAAACCCCCTTCTAGGAAACCCCTGAAAGATACTGGTCAAGAAAAGTCTTCATCATGGACAGAATTTCAGATAATAAACATTGCCATACATTTTTTCTTGAAACGAAAAATGGCTAAAGATGTAATTATATACTGATTCATTGGCTATAGCCAATGGTTTGGGTGGTTTGGGTGGAGATTGGTTGTCAAATTGCTGAGAATGATGTTTGGGGAAGAAGAATGTGGATAGATCTCTCCAGATGGGCAAAGGAGGTGATAAAACTTGTGTTCCATGTAAAAGCTCATCAAAAGTTACCCTAAGGGCAAAAGCTACATCTTATGAAGATCTAAGTTCATTTGAAGGAGGAAAACCTAAACTGAAGGAGTTTTCCAGTCTTCAGAGGCAACTGTCTAGGGAAGTATTTCCCTAGGGTCAACACACAGATGATAATAACGTTGTGGTCAGGCAAACAGGATACACCTCAAGCTGGCAGCAGAACTTGGTAGCATCATCTGTATGGTACTGGTTTCAAAGGCATGGAAGATGAGAGACAGAGAGAGAGAGAGAGAGAGAGAGAGAGAGAGAGAGAGAGAGAATCGAGATCCTGCTCCACTACTTTAGAGAGCAAATGAGACCAAGCAATGGATGGCAGAGTCTGAGTCCCTACAATGAGGGCCTTTGAGAAATCATTGTGTGACACTGTGAAGGTGGAACTGAAGTTGCAATGAAAAGAAATCCAGGATAACCATGGGCTATCCATTAAGGAAAGCTGCAAGTGTGAGTGGAACAGGCTCAAGAGAGAGGCTTTACTGGATGGGTAGGGCTACTTAAACTCTTTGGAACCCAGCCAATTTCATCTTGAAATGGTAGACTAGAGCTTGCAGGGTTTGTTATTTTTCCCAATGGGTTTCAGACTTGATTGCTTTAATCATTCCTTGTTATGCTTCAACCATCTATATAGGAAAGGAAATGATTTATTCTGCATCATAATATGTTATGTAAATGAGTTCTTTTAATTTTTTTTATTTCATGGAGTTCACAGTTAAGAGATTGTCCTGAGTCTAAAATGTGAATTTTGGACTTTACAACTGTTGTGAAAGACTATGTCTTGAAGTTGAATATATTTTGCATTGTAATATGAGCATAAGAAGTGTACTTTTATGATTTAAAGTGAAGTGTTTTGGTGTCAAGTTGACAAGGGTTGGCTTAATTGTTAATAATGAAATTTCCAACTTGATAAGATTTAGGATTACCATAAGAAGGGTCTCTGGGCTTACCTGTGTGGAATTACCTAGATTAGATTAATTGAGGTGGAAGACCTGCCCACAGTGGGCGATGTCATTCCTGGGTTAGGATACTGGACTATATAAAAAGGTAAAAATGAGCTGAGCACTGGCACACACTGTGCTTTCTGATTAATGATACAATGTGACAGCGTCCTTAACCTCCTGACAACATGACTTATCTGTCATATAGAGTACACCCTCAAAGTGTGAGCCTCAAAATTCCCTTTCTTCTTAAGTTACTTTTCTCAGGGAAAACATTTAAACATTTGCACATTTTCTGCTTGTTTTAGTTACTGTTCTATTGCTGTGAAGACACAGCAAGACTGAAGCAACTTTTATAAAAGAAATCATTTAATCAGAGCCCTCCTTATAGTTTTACAGGGCTAGTTCAATATCATCAGGTCAGGGAATATGGCAACTCGCAGGTAGTCATGGTGCTGGAGAAGTAGCTGAGAGCTTGCATCTAAGCAGACAGGGAGGCAGGTGGAGAGGGAGGCAGGCAGGGAGGCAGGGAGGCAGGGAGGCAAGGAGGCAGGGAGGCAGGGAGGCAGGGAGGCAGGGAGGCAGGGAGGCAGGGAGGCAGGTGGAGAGGGAGGGAAGGGGAGGGAAAGGAGAGGGGAAGAAAGAGAAGGCCAGAGGGAGGAAGAAAAGGAGGGACCGAGGGAGGAAGGGAGGGAGAGAGAGGGGAGCCCATTCACAGTGGCACACTCACTCCAACAAGGCCACACATCCTACTCCTTTACAAAAAGTTCCATTAACTGGAGACAAGGCATTCAAATATATGAACCTATGGGGCCATTCTCCTTCAAACCATCACTCTTCCCAACACCCAACATACATGCTTTTTAAAAAATGTTGGTAGTGCTTGGATTGAATCCAGGCCTTTGCATATGTTAAACATGCACGCTATGACTGAGTTACACATAAAGTCATCGTGCATCTTTAAAGTTGAGTTATTTGTGTTTTTACCATCAGTATTCAGAGTCCCTTATGTGTTCTGGAAATTGGCTTTAAATTTGACAATATTCTATTCTAGCTTTTAACTTCTCTTCTCGCTTATTTTTGTTTTCTTTTTTGAAACAGAGTTTTTCCATGAAGCCCAGGACAGCTTCAAATCTGCTATTTTCCCGCCCCAATTTCTGAATGCTGATATTACACGCATGTGTAACCACACTCAGATTTTTTTTTTACTCTGCTGTTTCACTTTGATGAGGCAGAATTTATCTTGTTTTTGTTATATAATGTATTATTTGTCATGGCAAATAAAACTTGCCTGAATTAAGATCATGAATATTTATACCCATGTCAAAGTTTCAGCTGTTACATTTCTATTTCTCATCCCCGTAGAGTTCTCGTTGGTGGATGGTATAACTTAATGGCTGAAACCTTTCTTTGGCTTTCTGAAACCTGAAGGAGAGATGTCCCTGTTTTGATAAAACCTGCCTACCTCATGTTCTCAACCCTGTATTTGAAAGCTACCTTGATTAATGACTATTTTTGTTTTCTAACTATAAAATCTCATACAGCCACATCCACATTAGAGCATGTTATTCAGGGCAAACTGAATCTGTGTTCTGAGGGCATGGTCATTCATGTTTGGCTCAGAATAAACTTCCTTGTTCCTTTTGAGGTGAGAGCTGGTTTTTTGTTTGTTTGTTTGTTTGTTTTTGTTGTTGTTGTTGGTTATTTTGGGTTTTTTTTCTTTTTAATAAATAGTTTTGGAACATGAACATGTTACTCCAAGGACAATCTACTTGCACTGTATAAGTCACCTGAATCTTACCAGCATGGGCCCTTTTTGCCCAACTAGCTATATTGTCTGCTTGGGTAGATAGTAATGAGTTCTTTTTTGGGCCCGAGATTCCATTCAATTTGGTTGATATTCTATCGGTTCATTCTGAGTTTGTTGTTGAATATCATTTTACTTTTGTCAGAGCATTCATTTGAGACGTTTGTTTATTTTTGTTTTCATAACATTCGTATGTTAACATTCAGACTTTTTCTCTGATCATTTTGTTAAATATCTAAAATTGTGTTTTTCCTGGGCCCTGTCTGTATATTAAAACCTTGCCTACTTAATGTAGAAACTCTATAAGCACCTGATAATAAAGGCATTAAAGAAGTGCTTGTTCTCAGTGAAGAATGATAATTACAGTAGTTCAATTTTCAAGTCTTTGGAAAAAGTGAGGAACTGTAACTAAAGATAATGTGGCTTTGGGTTTCCCAAAATGGGGAACATTGAATATACTCGTTTTTCAACATGATAAACTAAAAGTCCTAGAGAGTAGGAAAAAAATGCAACTTATTTTAAGCAGAATTTAAAAGCATCTAAGAAAACAAATGGTAAAAATTGCTAATGTATATAAAACGAATATGTTTTGAAACTATTAAAAAGAGTTAAAGAATGGGAACTTAACAAAATCTTAGAAGCTGTGTCATGTAGAATTCAAAATGAATTCTGAAGAATTGAATTTTCCAACCCACTGTTGTCTTTTCACTGCCCTGATGCTCATCTTTCATCCTCATCACCACACCTTATCAACCTCCCTTCTATTTTCTTCTTGGTTCATCCCCAAGCAGAGTGAAATTCTGCATCAAAGGTAGCGATAATGCTATGGTTTTTGTTCTTTCATGAGGAAGAGCCTATGGGGAGGAGAGATCGTGATACTATTCATACTCCCTGGACTGGACTGAAAACTGTGATTGAGGGGTTTGTGGAGGGTACACAAGAATTTGCTAAAGAATACAGATGACAGCAATGTCTTACAAGCCAGAATTTCTGAACTTTTATTAATTTGGAATTTTCATCTGTAAGAGTGTCTCACTCCCTGTAGCTTAAAAATAAGGAACTGTTTTGTTTTCCTTCTGACATTTTGTCTTTATTTACATGTAAAAGATGTAGGTTTTCTACCTTATTTCTGTTAATATAGTGCAGATTATTTAGTACACTATGGAGGAAAAAGGGGATTAATAACCTGGTTTTTAAAACTGGAAAATGTCAAATCTTCATAAAAGGTACAAAAATCTTTGTTGTTTTACATTTATTTTTATATATGACTATCTATACATATTGACCGCATATGTGCCTATATATGTAAATTGTCTATGTGATACAAAACTGCTTATACCTGAGTGCTTACATAAATTGAAATCACTAAATTAGTCCAATTTCCTTTTAGTTCATAATATAAGAGGCTTGGCTGCCAGATCCAAAGCTCCAACTAAAGAGATAAATAATAGTGAGCAGCAAAGAGAGGAAATTTGATCATTGTGACCCCAAGTGTGTCTTCAGGGTACTAACATGAACTTTGAAATTAGAGAAAAGAAATGGTACGAAACAGAAAAGATTTCCATGATTAAGTAATCTTGTGAAGAAGGTACACTCTCCATGATTATTGTCCGAGTTTCTGTTTTTTGGAGAAGGTTACTTAGACGTTCTCGAAACACAAAGTGACTACAGGTTAAGTACAATTTAACTCGCTGTTTTCAGCTTTGAAGGGTGAAAGAAGTTAGACAGACACTTCCCAAATGATCACCCTGCCTAAGCAGAAGAGTAAGCAGGTAACACCAAAGATAGGAAACAAGCACAAGATGAAGGCAGAGGTGCTAGACCACCTTTGTTTGTCTTTCAGGCTGGAACAAGAAGAGAAGTTGATGCTTGTTTTTTTTTGTACCAAGGTTGATCTCGAAGTTCCTGTTATGAAACTATTTAAATGTTAAACAAACATTTAAATTAATTGGTGAGAGAAAATAAACACGTCTTTAGGACTGTTAAATATATTTTGTCTGTTTCTAATATGGTTATTTTACTAAAATATACTTAATTACTATGTTTATATATAGTTAATTCATGATTATAGTTAGATATATAATTAGTTAAGAAAAATTTTTTCTAAACTTTTCAGAAAAATAAGAGAGAAACAAGCCATAAAGTATGCCAGATAAATACACAAAATTATAGATATTAAGCACAGTTTTTTGGGTAGACTGTTAAAGTAATAAGGAGGTGCTGTTAGATGCGGAAGGGTTTCCCACAGTAAAATAAGATTTTGTGCTAAAATGGAAATGAAAACAAGAGTGTAGAACAAAGCAAGTAGTGAAAGAAGGAAGCCCAGTGGGGGCAGTGCCACAGTGTCTGCCCCCCACAGAAGCTGACATTGTCTATGAGTCCTCAGGGCTACAACATCATTCTGGAAAGTGAGGTTATACCAAAGATTTCCACTTTCAGTTCCCCACACCTTTCTCTCTAGCCTAGGGATCAGGGAGCTACTTGCAGGCTTTTGCTGTAAACCTCCCCACCTTCAGACTTCTCTATCTGCCATGTGGGCTCAGAGTCTCCTCAGAGTCCCCATTTCCATGCTGTCTTTCTCACAAATATTCAGCATAGCTCCATTCACAATAGTTAACTGTGGAAAGAATATAGATATACATAAAATTATTAATGGATTTATTAAATGTATACATTCCAATGGATACACTCATGTAATATTATACAGTAAAAAAGAAATGAAAGACAATACATGCTAATAGCACAGACAAATCTTTAAAATATTACAAGTAAAAGAAGCTAGTTACAAAAACTCTGCATGCTTCATAATTCCATTGATAATAGTCAAGTCCATAGGAACAGAGAGGGTAGATTTGTGGTTGCCATTAACTGGAGGTGAGAGCTATCAGGGTGGAGAATAGCAATGCATAGTGGGTGTGAATGTATAGTTTCTTTTGGGGGTGCTGATGATTTTCTAAAATAAGATATTGGGGGAAAATTTGATGAATGTGATACATGCTAGTGAATTATATATTTCTTTTTGTAGTGCTGAGGTACATACATCTTTGCCCTTAACTGCACACTTTCAGTAGGTAGGTTTTAAGGAATATGTATAATACTTGCATTTTTAAATGTATAATTAATTATTTCCATTTAAGAATAAAATATTGCCTCTCTGTGGTGGGAGAGTTGCACTGTGTCAATGCAAAACCACTGCTCTCCTCTTAAAGGGAATAGGTATAGTTTATTTTGGAGCCGTTATGAGGGATCTTGGCCTGGGAATACAGATTCCACATTCCGATGTGGAAGCAGTTTTGTGAAGTTTTATAGAATAGCAGAACAAAGAAAGTCACAAATCAAGCTACATTTAAAATACACTGGTGGGTGCATCAGGGAGGTGGTTACAGCATGTTTGGGGAGCATTTCTACCTATCCAAGATGCTGTCTGATGACAGCCTTAGTTTCCGGATTGTTGGAAGTTAGTAATCTGATAAGTTAATATATTTCAAAATACTTTTTTATTTATTAGTCACAGGATGTTATTTCTGACAAGGAATGGCTGCTGAGGCCTGGTGGTGGCTAAAGCTAACCCAAGATAATGTAATTAGGCTCAAGACCTGAAATATTCCAACCTCTCTACGTCACTGCAGATCTAGTCAGGCAATTATTCTGCAGACACAGCTTCTTTAAGGATGTCTCATTCATAACTGGAACCAGTCTTAACCTTTGGAAATGGTACTATATTAAGGGGTTATCATTACTCTCAGTGTCTGGTATAATCTAAACTCAGCTATGACAATAGTCTTCTGGTCAGGTTTGCAAAGGAAATCAGTATTGTTGCTCTTGTTTATAGCACTAGTCCTGCTTCTGTGTCCACTTCATCCGTGTTCCTATTGGACAAAGGCTCACATTGAAGGATAGAAAGCAGGGCTAAATGGTATCTATGAAAACATATTTTTTTCCTGCCAACTCTTGAGTTTCTTCTAGTGTGGATATCCTTAGTGGGTATTCAGTAATAAACAGACATGGATGATCTAAATAGGATTCTAACTTGTATGTACATTTCAAACGAGTAAAACTGGACAGAACCTTAGTCAGGGTATAATCCGTGTCTGACATAATCTAAATTCAGCTATGACAATAGTCTTTTGGTTGGGTTAGCAAAGGAAATCAATATTGTTGATGAGAGAGCCCCGGGCCTGTCTCTTTGCTGCTCTTGGTATGCCTTCTCTGACCTGTTGTCTTAGTACAGAGGGGATGACCCTGGTCTCTCTCACACTGCCTCTCCAGAGTAGCTTTTACAGACAAATAATGCTTTCTCCTTAAGTCTGGGAAAAGTAGCTTAGGACAGAGAGGGCTCTCTCCCAAAATGCAAACTTTAACACTTTCCTAAGCTTGTAGACACAAGTCCTTACTTGAAAAAGTAATAGAGAAAATCTTTTAAAAATTATAGCACAGGGCTGGCTCAGTTGTGAGCTGAGCACAAAAAAACAAACAAACAAAAAAAACCCCACTTTATAAATTATTATAATTTTTGGTAATATTTAACCAAAAAAACCCAGACCAAACCAAAACAACAAAAAACAAAACACAAAAAACCCACAAAACAAAAAACAAACAAACAAACAAAACACCAAGGCATTGTATGATATTCTATGAAGGAAAAGATGTCCCTAAAGGTTAAGAATCCTTTGTCAGAAATGCGGGCCCAGAAAGGCTTCTGGCTGCAGAGGGCTTTGTTTGTTTGCCTTGTGTTTGGAATACTTGCCTAGGCTTTACCTCTTGAACATCATAATCTGAAATCCAGGAGACTTAAAAACATACAGGGGAAGGTTTTATGCATAATCCTCTAGAGGCCAAATAGGAGCCAGACAGAGCCTTCATCTCAGCTGCCTGCAGTTGCTCCTGGGGAACAGGTGGCAACTATTCTCAGCCTTCTCCTCAGTTGACAAGGTTCAGGGTCTGGCCCCTCCACATGCCCATACTTAGCATGACATATATTGTGAAATCCTGGGGGCCAAATATTATCCTCATTTTGTAGATGACAAGATTGACCCTTACAGCAAAAGATGCAGTATAAATGTCAAGTTTATACATTTAGCACCAAGTTCCAGAAGTAATGTGAATTTTGCTGATTTTCAACAAAAAGAAGTTTTAAATGTCTTCATTGCCATTCTAAACTTCTTTAGTAGTTCACCAGACTGTCATATAATTTTCTGTTTTTAAAATTATTACACAACAATCATAATCTACATCTATTAATAAAGGAGCAACAGGGCATTAGAGGACCCAGGAGAAGAGGTCACAGTTTGAACTGATCTGGGTTATAACCAGCAGTGGAAAGGCAGGAAGTTTCCAACCACCTGATGATTACATCTGTATGTTTTTCTTGTATTGATAAGATTTGTTAGAGTTTTGATGTACACTTTCATAGTTTTCTTTGTGCTAAGAAGCATTCTGCAAATATATTTACATTTTATATAAACAGGCTGATACCATATATGTAGTTCTGCAAACTTTTTATTGTTATTTTACAATGTACATGCACATGGGTGAAAATCCTGTACTAAAAGACAGAGAGCACTGTAGTTGGGTCAGAAGGCTGCTGGTAAGGACAGTGACACCTAAAGCAGAGTTTCGGCTGAAGGTTAAAGCACAGGCCTGGCAAGTATCTACCAGGGAAGCAGGGCCAGCAGTGTTCTTTCTCCTCAGAGAGGTCAGAATTGAAGGCCAAAGGCATTACAGGTATGGGATGTCATGTAGGCCCCTCTGGCTCCTGCCTCCACCACCCCTCACCCCCCTGACTCCCCGTTGGCCCCTGGGAACTAACGCATCCTGTGCATCTCTTGGTACCCAGTGAAAACCACCCATTTTCTGCCTCTTCCTCAGCTCGTCCTGAGCCCTCGTCACGTCTGCACACTCTCTCATCATTTCCTCACTGCTTACATGCCTCTCCTGTAAGTCCTCTTGGGAGTTCTTGGGAGAATCGTCTGTCCCCCTATCTGTTTTTCGTTTTGCTTTCCGGGGCACATAATCTTCAGCAGGGCGCTTTTCTGCAGCCCGCGCCTCGCTGGCTGACTTTGCCTGGGAATCGGACTTGCTCTCCCCTTGGCGTTTGCCCTCCCCGTCAGACTTTGCCTGCTTCTCAGGCTTCCCTTCATCTTGCCCCTGCTCATCTGGCTTTGCCTCCTCCTCTAGCTTGCCCTGGCGTGCTGGCTTTGCTTTCTTGTCTGGCTTCTCTTCCTCATCTGACTTTTCTTCATCTTCAGGCTCTACTTCATCTTCTGGTTTTCCCTCCTTTTCCAGTTTGCCTTCGTTTTCACCGCGGAGTTCTTCCATGTCAAGATTTCCCTCCTTTTCCTGTCCTGAGGGTAAAAGTGGGGAAACAGGAGGCAAAGAAGAGACATGAGAGCCTGAGGCACCTGACAGAATACAGGCTCATTAACATCTGCCTTTGCAATTGGGGCTTTCAAGGGGTCCCGGTTGGTTGACTGCCCCAACCCACCAAGTATGTCATAGGCTTGCACCCCTCCTTCACCCCGAGACAGACATGCATGACAGGTCCTGCCACCTTCTTGGTGCTCCTTCAGGGTGGCAAGCTTGGGAGGGGACAGGCAGTGGGGGTCCCAAATCCTGCCCCATTTTGTCATTATTCACTGACCTGCCGGGATCCTGGGCAGATCGACCCTCTTTTTCAGATGTCACAATGCGCTGGGAACAGCAGAGACCTACAGACAGGACACAGGGGCAGTGGCTGCGTGGTCAGTGGATGCACAGAGACTGTCCTGCAGCCCATACTCATCACTCAACCTTTCCCTCCTTTACCCCGCCACCCCCGCATACCCCAGCCGCCATTTCTTTTCAGGCCTTGGGCACCAAATCAGGATGCTCTCCAAACTCCGTTTTACTCTGCGCTCCCCACTCGGACTCTGGAGGCCGCCTGCCCCACCCCCACCCTCGTTTGGTCCGGGTCAGTTTGTCTTCAGAGCCTGGAGTGTGAGTGGATCACTTCAGAACGCATCTGTCTACGTCTCACCGTCGCACTGCGGGCCCCCTCACCCCCGCCTGCTCTAAAACGGATTAGGAGTGGGATTAGGGAAGGGAGCCGCCTGCTGGGGTCCTCCTTCCCCCCTCTTCTTGTCTGGTCCGTTGTGCCCCCTCCTTACTAATCTCCCGGATCTCTTCCCCCTCCCCTCTCGCTGCTGCTGGTTCCAGCTGCCACCCACCCCCACTTGCTCTGCTGACAGAGCCAGCATTTCAGTACTAACCAAGGATACCCAGGACAGGCCTTTGCCTTCTCCGGCTTGCAGAAGCCCACTCGCAGCTGGTCTGCTGCTTAGGGCAGCTCAGGGAGCTGGTTCTGCGCGGGTGCCAAGACCAGACCGCAGGGCGGGCAAGCGGACGTGGGGGCTGGTGCCCACGTCTGCGCCTGGCCGGTCACGTGAACACCGCGTCACCCGAGCTCGCCCCCCCACATGCCTGACCCATCTCACTCTCCACCTCCCTAGGGGACTGAGATGAGCACTGTAGGAGGTGTGTGTCACAAAGTCATGAGGTGCCTGAGAAGAAGAGTGGGAGGCTACAGGATGTTTTACCTGGTGCATCTTTGATACTCATCTCTCTCATATGTGCTGGTTACAGGTGGGACAGACGAGCAAAAATGATATTTGACTTTGTCAATAGTGTTCAGCTCTTGAGCCACAATAACCTGCTTTCAAACCGAGTCTGGGTGTAGTAGCACACACCTGTAATCCCAGCACTCAGAAAGTTGAAACAGGAGTTCAAGGTAAGCCTTGGCTACAGTGAGTTCAAGTTCAGTACAGCTACCATCAAGACTCTAAAACAACCCATCCACCCAGCCTTGTCTGAATATAAGTGGCTGGTGGGAAGCTGAGCTGTTATTGAATGTTCCCCAAGGTTCTGTTCTAGGCTTCTTTTGGTTCACAGGCTCTCAATTTCTGTGTGATCTCATTTATTTACCTCAAAATACTGATGATTCCCAAATATGCATTTCCAGGCTATTTTTTATAAACACCAAATCCTGTTTTGCTTTTCTTTCAGTCATAATTGGAGAGTGTTCTCCCATACCTCTTGAAATATATTCTAAGATTTTTTTTAATTTCAGTGACATGACAGCTGCTTGATGAAACTTTATGCTGTTCCATTCCATCTATTTCCAGCATATACTTACAGTATAAGTTCTCTACATATTAGTCAGTCATTTGTCATCTCAGTTATCATACCCAACAGTGCTAGTGTTCAAGCAATCATTGATTTACTTAACAGTAGTCCCAAAGTATAAAGTTTGTAATACATGCAATTCTCTTACTTTAAATAAAAGCCATAATATGCTTATTTGAAAGAAAAGCAGAGAGTTTGCAACTTACTAACTAAAGGAAAAAAAATCTAAGATCATTTGGGAATAGGGGGATGTGCCTAGTATGTGCAAGATTTTGAGTTCCATCTTTAACACCTTTTTTTTAAAAAAAAAAGAATTCATCTTTTATTTATGAAATTGTGAGGAAATAAAGTAAAATTCATGATAGTTTTAGCGTTGCATCTTAGACTAACAAAACCAATGACCACAGACCCTAGCAAATGCTTAGTAAAATATAAGGGCTTAGTAAAATACAAGAAAACACCCATTGTATTATAGTGCTTGGAAGTACCCAGTTTCAGACACCTGTTGTAGGTCTTGAATCTGATCCTCTATGTACAGGTGGAAGTTAATGTGTTATGGGTAATTCACCAGAAAAGACTCCTTAGACATGGATGTAAGCCAATAGAAAGTCTTTACTAGATGACTATCTACTATACTGTTGTTTGGGATCACAGTGTAGTCCCAAACCCTTCTCTAGATTAGCTTTTAAGCACAACAAATATATCCTGGGTTTATACACCTCAGTTAACAAGAATGGTTAGTGATAAGCAGAACTACAGAAGCCAAAAATCAAGGTCAGTACATGTAGGGACTTTTCCGTAACAATAGACTTTGATGGATTAAGCCTTTGTTAGAGTTTTGGCAGATAGTGTTGTCTATGTACTGAGTTTTGTGGACTGAATGATACTTCCATCATGGAGTCAGTTGTGCTAAGGTCTCAGGGCCTACTAAGGTCTGGGGCCTTGTTACAAATGTAATGGACTTTCAGAGAACCAAAGGCAAAGAGAACAAAATTAAAGTAGCCAGAACTAAAGATTATGCTTTCACAGAAACTAGTTCGATTGTTTTCTTTTTCTTTTTTTATTTTCTTTTTTTGTTTTGTTTTGTTTTGTTTTTCGAGTTTCTCTGTGTAGCCCTGGCTGTCCTGGAACTCACTCTGTAGACCAGGCTGGCCCCGAACTCAGAAATCCACCTGCCTCTGCCTCCCAAGTGCTAGGATTAAAGGTATGTACCACTACTGCCCGGCTAGTTGGATTTTTTTGATTTGGCTTCTCAACAGCAAAAACAGAAATATGAAGACAGTGGACTATTATTCATGTGTTGAAAGAAAATTAAAACTTGGAAATTGGCAGCCAGAAAAAATAGACTTCAAAGCAAACGTGGTGTAAAAATAAAACAAAACTGGGAAAGGTATACAGGCAGCAGGTATGAAATAATAGAAAACATTTTTCAGATTAAAAATATCTTAGATGGAAAAGTAGGGATGGAAGGGTGAAGAAAATTTAAAAGAGTAAATATCTATAGGGTTTAAAAGAATATTTTTATCTTGACAGACTCCAGGATCATCTAGGAGATGGGAATCTTGTCATGCCTGTGAAGGTTTCTCTTGATTGGGTTAACTTAGATGAGAAGACTCACTGTGTGTATATGGCTTAATTATGTGGCTGGTTCTTAGGCTAAGTAAAGAGAGCTTATCAGCATGCACACATTCATTTCCTTCTCTTCCCAATTAAGGATAAAGCATGACCAACTCCCTTAAGTTTCTGGTGCTATGACTGTGATTTCCCTGCTGCAATAGACTACAAACTGGAACTGTGAGCCAAAAGACAACCCTTCTCTCTTAAGATGCAACGGGAAAAGAAGCTAAAACAATTCTATAAATTAGGGACACTATTGTCTTTCTTAAACATATACTGACAAACATACAAATTGAGGGGGTTAGTAAAAGCATGGAAAACACTTGCAGTATCTCTGGAATATGTAAAAGTATAAATTGATACCAGATTTTAGTAGGTTAAGATTATATATGATAATTGCTGATGAAAATTTCATGTTAGTAGATGGTGAAAACAAACATACTAATGATAGAAGACTGGCAGAGATCATATACCCCAGAAAGGAACTTGACACAATGATTAATTTAATCTTATTAAGATTAGTGCACACATTATAGCAAAGTATTTATATGAAGCCATTAAAAGACAATGATTGTAGAGTGAAATCCCCCTGTCTTATAAAATACAAGCTTTAGGTATTGAATGACAGACTGTGTGCTTAGCTAGATGAGGCTTACATTCAACCCACAGCATGAGTATTTTCTCTTTTATAAAACCAAAAGGAAATATAAAGATAAGTGAAGATCAGGAGCTGGAGAGGTGGCTCAGCAGTTAAGAGCAGTGGTTGCTCTTCTAGAAGTCCCTGGTTGAATTCCCAGCACCCTCATGGTAACTTCCAACCATCTGTAACTCTAGTCCCAGGAGATCCAACTCTCTGACTTCTGTTGGTAATGAATACATGTGATGCACAGACATATGTAAAGGCAAAACACCATAGACATAAAACAAAATTTAAATTAAAAATAAGAGAAAGAAAGCAAGGTATGGTGGTGCTCACCTTTAATACCAGCACTCTGGAGGCAGAAGCAGACAGATCTCTGTGAGTTGGAGGGCATCCTCATCTACTTAGTGAATTCCAGGACAGTCAGGGCTATAGAGAGGGGCTGTTTCCAAAAGAGGAATATTGAAAGTATGTGTGCAGAAAACAATAACAAATACTGACCAAAACAAAAGCTTTTATAGTCATATTAACAATAACATACTTTAAAACAGAGATAAGAGGTGTTATAATATTTTAATTTTATGTATTTATTAATACTATCTCAAGCTTTAAAAAAATGCTAGTCCTACAAGGATACATGCATTTTTACTTTTAGTGTTAACTGAAAAAAGAGGTAAAAGTAGAATAAAGAAAACAATCTGTAAAGTTGGCTTAGGGAGATATACAAAACACTATAAGCACTGTACAATCTTCTCAAATGAATACAGACCAGTTTTGAAGATTGACTAGATTCTTGATCATAAAATACAATTTGAGGTTTCCAATTAACTATAATATAGAGCATTGCCGTTGTGCAAGCAAACAGAAATTCAATAGTAAAATACCTATAGTAGCCTTTTGAATTTAAATAATAAACTTATCATCTAATAAAAATTTGTTTCTTTGTACTTCTCTGTTGCTGTGATTAAAAACCATGGCCAAGGTTATGCAAGGGCAACTTATAAAAGGAAGCCTTTAATTACAATTTCAGAGAGTTAGAATCCACATGGCAGAACAAAGGCATGGCGACAGGAACAGGTGAGAGCTTACATCTTGATCCCCAAGCAGGGGACAGAGAGAACACACTTGGAATGGCCTGCCTGAGTCATTTGAAACCTCAAAGCATGTCTCCAGTGATACACATGACCCAATAGGGCTATACCTCTTAATCTGTCCCCTAAAATTCTACTAACTGGGGACCAAGAATTGAAACAAGAGTCTATGGGGACCATTTTCATTAAAACCTCATTTAAATTAGAAAATGTTTGAACTGAAAGATAATTAAAATATTTATGTGTCAACAATTTGGAGGGTAAAAACCTTGAGAACCATCGCGGAGCCACACTTGTAAGTATATTTACAACATGAAATGTATATATCAGAAGAGATAAAATGCTCCAAATCAATGATTCAGGCAGACAAATTCAGAACATGGAGACAGAACATAAATCAATTAAAATTATAAGAGACATAAGTCTAATAGCAGAAATTAATTAAACAGAAAAGACAGAATAAAAAATACATCAACAAACTACAAGTTGGTTATGTAGGAAATAGTAATGAAATCAATCAATACACATACTGGCGTGTGAATCAATACACATACTAGTGTGTGAAAGAATGAAAAGACATAAATAATGTGAGGAACAAAAAATGAGAGTACTGCTTTAATTCCTACAGATGAAAAAAATCTATTAGAAAAAAAAATATCAGTAATTTCAAAATAAAGATGAATGAGATAAGTTCTTACTAAAACAAATCTTATAATTGAAATACAAGTAATTATAAAGTCTTATAGTTTCTTTACCCTGGTACTAATGACTGAACCCAGAACCTCTTACATACTAGACCGACACTACTATAGAACTAACACACCTAGAATTTTGTAACTTTTATTTCCAGATAGGATCTTGAAAAATTGCCCTGGCTGGACAATTCTCCTATCTCAGCCTCCATAAGATCTAGGATCAAACCCATGTATCACCACCATGCTTTAAGCTTGGTTACTCCTTAAAATTAACGTTCATATTTAAAAAAAAGAATCTTCCAAGGTATTTTCCACTAGGAACACTACCAAGCCAAAAGATTTCATCAGTGACTCCCACAAATACCTCAATGGGAAAATAATATTCATTTAATTCAAAGCCTTCCTGAGAATTATAAAACATGGAACACTCAGCAAGTCATTTAGTAATACACTATAAGCTTTGGGGGTTTCTGTTTTTCATTTTAAAAATTTTATGTGTATGGGTGTTTTGTTTGTACATATGTATGGCCAAAGGATACAAGAAAAGGGCACGAGATCCCCAGGGATTGGAGTTACAGATGGTTATGAGCTGTAATTGTGGCGCTAAGAATTGAGGCCACATCCTCTAGAAGTGTAGCCAGTGCTCTTAACTCAGAAACCATCTTTACAGTCTCATAATCTTAGTATTAAAACTTGACAACATCATCATGGAAAAGGAAAACCAGACCAATCAACATATGTGAAAAAATCCTGAATGTAAAACAACATTACTAAATGCTGTATCATAAACAACATGCTCCAGTGGAAAGAGTATCATGTTAAGATAATAAAATATAATGCTTAATCATTATGAATCATAAACCAAAGTGCATAGAACTCTTGATGTTAATATGAAGCACAAGAGAAACCGTTGTAGAAAAGGCCTTCTTTGATTTATTAAAATATATTTGCAAGTACATATTGTGAACATTGAATAAAATGCCGAGAGCCAAAAGCTTTGCTTTTGAAATTGAGAGTAAGACAAGAGTCATTGTCTCATTTCTGTTGCAATGACAAAAACATACTGACAAGAAGCAGCCTGGAACAGAAAGAATTTGTTGGCTTACAATTCCAGGTTACACTCCATTATTGTAGAGAAGTCAAGGTAACCAAACTGGAAGCAAGTAGCCCCATCCACAGTCAAGAGCAGAGAGAGAATGAATGTATGCATGCTTACTACACAGCTTATTTTTTTCTACTCTTGTGCAATCTAGGATGCAAACCCAGGAAACGGTGCTGTCTACTTTTAGGCTAGGCTTCCTACATCCATAAACATAATTAAGCCAGTCCTCCATAGACACGCACATAGACAACCTGATCTAGACAATTTCTCATGGAGCCTCTTCTCAGAGGATTATTTTGGATTGTCAACTTGACAAAACTAACCATCATATGTAGAAATATTCAGATCATTCCAAAATTCTGCCACAGACCTTAGACACTAACAACAGGAAAGTGGAAGGCAAAGAAACAAAGGATGGAGGGAAGATTCTGAAAGGGAGAAATCCAACTGTCATGCAGGAGAATACTATTATGCAATTTAGGAATTCTAAAAGTTTCTGTATACATTTTATAGCCAACAGTGATTTTAACTGATCTGGACTTCACAATATATAAAATTATATTTCAGCTTTATTTTTCTTTTTATTTTGGAGACAAGGTTTTGCTATGTAGTCAAGGCTGGCTTCAAACTTGTGACCTTCCTGCTTCCTCATAAATGTGAAGATAATAGGTATGAGGTGTGGTGTCTGGTGTGAATTCCTTTTAAAACATATAACTCAATAGTGTTTACTGTCTCCACTAAATTGTGCACCCATCCCCACAATCTGATTTTAGAAAATACTTTTCTCCCCTAAAAAATAAATGCTGCCCCCTCCCACCACTTTAGTAGTGAAAACCCTATTCCTCCCTCTTTAAGACCTTAGAAACTACTTATGTAGTATTTTATGAAGCAGGAAGGATTACCAACCCAAGGCCAGCCTCTGTTACATATCAAAGCCTAGTCTTAAAACAACAAGAACAACAAACACTGAATTTAGGCCATGGAGATGCCTCAATAAATATAAATAAATATATTAATTTAATTTATTTATTTGGGAATTATTTCTCCTTTTCTTGAGTCATTTGTTCTGCTGTCTTCCAATGCAGTTTAACTTCTTTTGAGAGGATTCAGGCTCTACCAAGAGAATGCTCTGGTTCCCATATAACTAATAGAGACTAGTGTGATAGAACAGTAAAAACAAAAACAAAACCAAAAAAAAAATAAAAAAAAAAACCCTCACCACTATAAACAATGAGTAAGTGCATTTGAAGAATAAAAATGGTTCAAATCTTTTTAAAAATGCTGATGCTAAGTGATGGGTTTGGGATCTGAACACAGCCTGACTCATCAGCTCAGACCTTCAGTGATTTGTTATTCTCCCCTAATATCTAAATCTCTATCCTGAGGACTGTGTGTGCAGTGGGGGTAAGCAGGGATGAGGGCGACTCTTTTCACTAAAGGACAGTGTTGGTTATGAAATTAATTTCTGTGGCCTTCAAGCTATTTTCTGATAAACTTAACTACACAATTCAAGAAGGCTTTGTTCCCTATATCTTTTTCTTTATATAAAAAGATGTACTTTCTAGGGGAATAAGAGGCTTATTCAACAAATGTTCTGGAATAGCAACTACTCAACTCCACCATATTCTAAACTTCCTATGCTATGGAAACAGAAGGATAGAAAAGATATAAAAAGAAATGCTTTTGAAGTTCACAGGTTAAGAATGTAGGTCCACTAAAAGATAGATTTAACTGGCCAATTACTGAAGTCCCCCCCTTCTACATCTTACTACCCTAATAGCTGTGAAGTGCCATGGCAACCACTGCAGAACACCCAGAGTCTTTGTGCTGAGTACTTGGGAAAGCCTAAAGTCAGAAAAGGAAGCAAGAATACTGGAAAACTGAGCACTAATAACAACATTAAACACTAGCCAACTCCTAAACAATGTAAACTCTTACACTAGAAGCTTATTTTTACCCCCCCCCGCTTACTACTATTTATTACAACACATCAGCTTTTTAACAAAAGAAACTTACAGGGAACATCACAAGGAAAGGGAAACATGTTTGAAGAGACAAAACATCCATCAGTACCATTCTCAATTATGACAAAACTCTTGAACATTTAAAACAATGAATAACTGATCATTTTTCAAGAGTACTAGTGGAAAGAGTACATAGCTAGCATAAATGAATAGATAATAGATCCATAGTGATGGAAAGTCTATTGAAGTTCAAAAGGGAGATGCTAGAAATGAAAAATAGCTGAGGGGGGTTAGAGATGACTTACCAGTTAGGAACACTCTAAGAGACCTGAATTTGGTTACCAGCATTCATATCCAGGGCTCACAACTGCCTGCTACTCCAGCCCAGGGAATACAACACCTTCTTCACAGGCATCTGCAAACATGTCACACAAGCATGTGAATGTGCATTCTCACACTTGCACATCAGCTAGTGCATGAGTGCGAACACACATACACAGAATATTCATGTAAGTGTATGTATGCGCATGTGTACACACACAGAGAAGGGAGGGGGAGAGAGAGAGAGAGAGAGAGAGAGAGAGAGAGAGAGAGAAGTTAAAAAATTTCTAAGATGAAACAAAATTAATTAAATAATGTAATTGAGGTCTGACAAAAGACTGGGCATAGCTAAGACAAAAGTCAATTGAGTTTAATAGCTAACAGTAGTTAAGTTATAGAATGAACCTGATGTCCAAAACAGAGGACTAGATAAAGAATATGTGGTGAATATATACAATAGACTTTAGTCTAGCTTTAAAGAACAGCAATTATGTCATTTCTAGGAGATAATAATATTAAGTGGATCAAAGTAGTCTCAGAATGACAAATTGCATATGTTTTCTATTATTTAGAGTTGCTCGAATTTATATTTATAGTGTTGCTTGATAAAAGTAAAAGTGAACCTGCTTCCTTAAGAGAATAAAGAGGGCTAAATAGACTAAATAGGTTGAGGAAGAAAATGGGTTGGGGGCACAGGGTAATATACTTACTATAAAATACACAGTTGCATGAGAATATCCTTAATGATATAGTAGCACATACACAGAAAACACACGATGAAATAAATTATCAAACTAAGACTATGTCAATAGAAATTTCTCAAATGAAAATGCAAATAGAAAAAAAATGAGAAAAATAAAACAAAGTAAAACCAAACAACAGAATAGAATGTCCAAGATCTTTGGAACAATTACAATGAGCACATTCCAAGAAGGAAGAGAGTACAGAGCGGAAGTATTTGAAATGATAATGCTGAAATTTTTCTAAACTAAGAGATGTCAGGTCACTTACCAAAGAAGATGAGGAAAGCGAAATACCTCAAATCTATCCTAAATCTATCCTTAGGTAATGAACATTCAAGTTGCATGAAAAAAAAAAAAAAAAAAGACAAAGAAACATCAGGAAAGAGAGCAGGGGTGGGGAAGGGATGCTGACCTGTTGAAAAACTGCAACAGAGTATTCTCCAGAAAGCATACAAGGGAAGAAATAGAGTACAATATTTAAAACAAAGGAAAATGTATATCTGAAAAAACTCTCTTCATTAGTAAATTAATAAATGCTTTCTCAGAAAAACAAAAATGGAGGAATTCAGCAGCAATAACCTGCCCTTCAAGAAATGTTAAAGGATTCCTCCGGGCAAAAAGAAAATAAGGGTCTATGACATGGCTCAGCAGATAAAGGCAGTTGCCACATGTCCTGGACTCTTAAGTTTAATCTGTGGGACCCGCATACAGGTGGAAACAGAGAATGATTTCACGAAGCCTGCCTCTGACCTCCACACTCACACCATGGGGTACGTACACTCAGACATATGCATGCACGCACACACGGTGAAAATAGATTTAAGCAATTTAAAAAGTAAAATAATATGATTCAACAATAAAATCTACACAAAAATGGACAAGTATTGGAAGTGGAGTAAATTAAATATTTTTTCTTCTTAATTGATCTAAAATGCAACCATTCAAAGCAATAATATTACAAATGTATTGAATGGCAAAGTGGAATTTAGATAATTGAAATGGATAATAAATGCTCCGTTAAAGCAAATAAATTCATAATTTAAGCAGAAATATGATCTGACATGCATTTATATTTTTCAAAAATGTACAAGGATAAGAAACATAGCTCAGCAGTAGTTCACTACCCTAGCATGGATTTAATCTACTATACTGAAAAAGTTTCATTTTTTTTTCAGTTTTCAAAACAAATATATACCATATATGCCAATAGAAACACAAAAATTTAAAAAAACAAAAACAAATGAAAAACCTCAACACCAAAAATGGCAAAGAAATTTATGGAAATAAAGAGAAAACAGATATAAGTATGGTTAACATGAATCCAAATATATTAAGAATCAAACAGGCTGAGAGGTAACTTAATCAGTGAGGTGCTTGCTGGATAAGAATAAGAACCTCAGCAGAATTCCCAGAGCCCATTTAAAATTCTGCTGCAGTGACATACACCTGTAATCCCAGTGCTAGGATTGCAGAGACAACAAGATTCCTGGGACTGGATGGCCAGCTATGTCAGTCTACTTGTTCAGCTCCAGGACAGTAGCAGATCTTGTCTCTAAAAACAAGATAGGGTTGGTAAGATGGTTTAGCAGGTAAAGGCACTTGCTGCCTAAGCCTGATGACCGGTGTTCCATCCTTGGAACCTGTTTTAAGTGAAGGCACAACTGATTCCACAGAATGTCACCTGATCTTCAGACACATGCTATGTCACGTATGCACATGCATGCACATAAACACAAAAGCAGTAATAAACATTTTAAAAGTTAGATGTCTTTTGTAGAATGACATATAAAGATGACCTCTGGTGCCCATGCACACACACACAGACACGCACACACACACACATGCACACACACCTACCTACAACCCCAGTTCCTTTCCTTTTGCTATAATAAAAAATCCTAACAAAGGAATTTATGTGAGAAAGGGTTTATTTGGCTCACAATTCCAGGTTATAGTTCAGCAAGTCAAGGCTTCAGGAATTTGAAGCAAGTGGTCACAGCATGCCTATAGTCAAGAGCAAAGAACAATGAAGTAATGTATTGCTATTGCTCTGCTCTTTCTACGCTCTTAGCTTAGAAGCCATTTCCTAGGAACTAGTCCCACAGTGAGTGATTCTTCCCACTCAAATAAATATAGTCAAGATAATCCCTACAGGCTTTTGAATATGCCAACCTAATCTAGACATCCATTTAGTCTCCCTTCCCAGGTGAGTCTAGAATGTGTCAAGATGTCAAATAAAACCAACAATCACACCCCCACAAAAAATGTACACACACACACGGCGGGGGGAGAATTAGGATAAATCACATTGAATAAGAAAGATATACACACTACAATAATGAAAAGAAAGCTGGAGTAGCTATACAATTTTTAAAAAGCCTTCAGAACAAGGAGAATCACATTTAGAAAGACAGCACTACATAGTAAAGTGACTTATTGTCCAACAACTTATAATAATATAAACATGCATGCACCTAATATTGTCAAAATATGTTCAGCCAAATGTAACAGAGTTGGAAAGAAAACGACAAATACATCTTTAGGGCTTCTAGTTTTAGCATCCCTCATCCAATTGGTAGTTAATAAAGTTGGAAGAAAATCAATGAGGATATCGTTGATCTGAATAACTCTATCAATCAACCAAGTTCCTCTAATTGACCTTTAACTTAATTTATATCACACTCCATCCAGCAGAAGAACACTGCTAGTTCCAATCTCACAAACAATTTCTATCAACAGACCACGTTAAGACATAACATGCCTTGGTTATTAAAAGACTAGGGATCACAAAAGCATGCTCTTTACAGAATTAAACTAAATAGCAATAACAGGAAAGATAGGTGGAAAACCCAAATACCTGGAAATCAAGCATATTTTTAAATAGTACATGAGTTGTATAAGAAGGCTCATGAAAGGTTTAAAAATATTTTGAACTGAATGGAAATAGAGCATATCAATATAATACGCTGTTGCAAAACCAATGCTTATAGGACAATTTCTAGCTTAAATGAATTTATGAGAAAAGAAGGCCTAAAATCAATAATATAACATTTTAATTTAGGAAAACAGATGAGTAAGACAAGGTAATCAATTTAGAGAAAAATAATCTACTCTCTTAGAGGTCTCAGGTTTGGTTCTCAGTACCCACTTTAGATGGCTCTCAACCAACTCTCGGGGGAAATGAAGCTTTTGGCCTCTGCCAGCATCTGCACTCATGTACACATACCTACTTGCAGATGCACACACCTACACATAATTAAAAATACTAAAAATGAGGCTTAAAATAACCCTTGCTTCTAAAATCACAACTGTATAATGTAAAAAGTAGATATATATATATATAATGCATATTAATTTTGATGCTTAATACATACATAATATATATATTGATAAAATTATATAATGTATAATGCTCTGATATTTGATTCCCCCACATAAAAGCATTTCCTGGGGCTGGTGAGAGCACTGGCTGCTCTTTCGGAGGATCCAGGTTCAATTCCCAGCACCCATAACAGTAGCTCAGAACTGTCTGTAACTCCAATTCCAGGGTATCTGCCATCCTCACAGAGACATACATGTAGGCAAAACACCAATGCACATAAAAATAAATTTTAAAAAAGTATTTCTTTCCTTTTATGCTGACTATTTTCCTATTCTTCTAACTTATCAAAATGTATTTGATCATTCCTCATTCATTGATGTGAGAAATCTATATAGAGATCACACTCATTTTTTCACCCAGGGGAGAATCATGATAAAGATGAAAGATGACACAGCTCATTCCACATGTGCCACTTTTCTTCTAGACAAATGTGGACTGTAACTAATTCCTTTTTTCATGGCAATTCTTTTTTTTTTTTCATTCAAGAATTGAATTGCTGTTGCACACCTTTAATCCCAGCATTTGGGAGGCAGAGGCAGGTGGATCTCTGTGAGTTCTAGGCCAGCCTGATCTACAAAACAATTTCCAAGAAAGGCAAGGTTACACAGAAAAACCCTGTCTCAGAAAACCAACCAACCAACCAAACAAACAAACAACCAAACAACCAAACAAATAAAAACAGTTTTAAAAAGAAAGAGAAAAAAAATTGAATCTATAATTTGAGGTAGGATAAGCAAACTATATCTTGAGCCCCTTCTAACTTGTTATTGTTTGTTTTTAAGGCTTTTGGGGGATGGGGGAAGTTCTCTCACCAGCTTGGAATTTGCTACATGAGAAGTGGGGTAGACTAGCTGATCAAGTAAGCCCTAGTGCCTTCCTTGCACTGGGATCACAAGTGAATCACTGAGATCAAACTCAGGCCTTGTACTTGAAAGACAAACACTTTAAGACTGAACTATTGCCCCAGCCCTGTTTGTTTGTTTATTGAGACAGGATCTTGATGTTTATCCTTGGCTGGCAGAGAATTGGCTCTGTAGTCCAGACAGGTCTCACACTTGCTGTGAGTCTCCTGATTCTGCCTTCTGAGTGATTATATTACATAGAATGCCATGATGGGGTTTGTTTTGCTCTTTTTGGAGGCAGTTTTGCTGTATACCCACAAATGGCCTGGAACTCACTATGTAGTTTACCTTGAACTTGCAGCACTCTTTCTGCCTTTTATGAGTGCTGGAATTACAGGTGTGAGCCACTAGTCAGCTTCTTGTGACTGTTTGGATCTATACTGTGTATGGGAAAGCGTATTACGTAACTTTTCAGTCTTGGCCAGAATACATCATGAAGTGTGTGCCTGATAGTCTTAGAATACTCACATTGGGGAAAACACCTACCACATAACCTTCTGCTTTCTCTGAGATAACTACCCCAGAGAACTCATGTCTTAGTTACTCTCTGCTGCTGTGACAAAACACCAGGACCAAGGCATCTCATAGAAAAAGAGTTTATTTTAGTTAGTGTTCATGTTGGAATGAAGTTAGAAGGTCCAGGGCAGAAGCTAAGTGCTCATATCTTGAACTGTAAGTGAACTTGGAATGGCACATGGCTTTTGAAACTTCAAAGGCCACACCCACTAAGCCTCCCCAGAGAGCACCACCAACTGGAAAGCAAGTATTCAGATGCCCAAGCCATGGGGGAGGGGGGATTCCCATTTAAATCACCACAAACCATGCACATGCTCTCAGCTGGACAGCTACAGATTATTTCTACTTTACTAGACAGGAGTTACTGCCCTGAGTGCGTGAGCCCTTTTGCCTTCCCATTCCAGGCCAGCTTTCACATAAATGTTGTCCTACCCAAGTAACAAGCTAGCAGTTAAACAACTCCTGAAAGTTAATACTTGTTTAAGTGGCTACATTTTAGATTGATGTTTAAATATTCCAATAGTAGGTGGAATGATGAGAAAAGAGAGAGTATTGATAAACAATTGAGCTGGGGGTGTAGCTCGATGGTGCAGTACTTCCCTAGTGTTATTAAGACTCCAAGTCCTATCACTGCAGTAAAATTGAAGGAAAATGTGCCAGGAGTAAAGGAAATTAGGGTGCAGGTTTCATTCTAGTCATTGTGGGCTGTGAATTTTTGTTTTAAAGTTACCAAAAAACCATTCTGAGTTTTTTTGAAACAACCAATTCCTGAGTCCTAGAAATGAATAATGTAAAATTTTATGGCTTCAATGTAGGAAAAGAGTCTAGAAATCAGACTTTGTACTTACTTTAGAACATTTAATCTTTCTTAGGCCCAATTAGTTAGTATATCTGTGAATATGTGAGGATGGAGAACAGTCAGAAACCTAAAAAATAGTAAGATTTTGTAGGGATAGATACACACACACACACACACACACACGCACACACACACTGTGGAAGTCTAAATGCACATGATGGTTTTAGAAAACTGTCAACATCTTCTACAGCTAAAGAGTAATGTATGTCTTCACTCAGAAGTTGTACTCCTGGTATACAACCAACAGAGAGGTGCCCTTATGCCTACCAATAGCAATGGACAAGGAAAATCATTAATGCCATACAAACTTTCAGCAACAGAAGAATCCTGTTACAGTTCTAGAAAGTATCACAACACAGAAGTAAAAATGACTAACTTAACGCTATGAAAAACGTAGGAGATGAGTGTCACAAACATTACAGTCTCCCTACTCTGCTGCTTATAATACCCTACACTGCTGGACTTTTAACAGGTTAATGGTTCAGGCAACAAAAAAGAATGCAGGCAGAAGCAGCTTTTGTAATACGAGATGAGGTGGTGGAAATGGGATGTGCAAATTTTAATATCTGTACTTACAACTGTGACTACTCAGATTTCTTTTGGGCACAATTTCTTCACTTTATTTTCTTAAATAAAAATGAGATATTTTTTTCTCTCCACAATTGAAAACATTTCTTTAACAAAAACAAAGTATTTTTTCTTAATGGTTTGGTATGAAATACTTTTGGAGGCCTGGCCATTTGGAATAGTAATTCAATGAGCACTTCGACTGTACCATTTTTCTTGGGCCTAAACTCCCTTTTTAGAAACAGGAACACTTCATTATTCTATTAATCTTTTCCACAAATAGTCTATCAACATCTCACTCATGTTACAGATATTTGGAGGAGATATTCTTTACAAACAATGAATATTCTTGAAATTTTTTCCTTTATCTCTCTAAGAAAGCTATTTATATGTGAAGTTTAGTATATCTTGAAGTCAGGAACTCTTGTGATCACATATTTATTCATAAATTAAAAAGTATAGAGGATTTTAAAACATTTTCATTAGTGTCTGCTATGGCATGTCAGTGGGAGTCAGAGGATAACTCGTGGGAGGAGTCAGTTCTTTCCCTACTGTGTCCTAGGAATCAATGGGCTTAGTGACAAGAGACCTGCTAAGTCATCTTACTGGCCAAAGTGTAGAGCATTTTTTGTAGGATTTGAGAGCAATGTCAAGAAAACAATTTAAATTTATTCAATAGTTACATTTTAATAAAATATTGTTTTGGTGCGTGCTGTCCATTTGGAAACCGTGATTGTGCCATGCTTCCTTCTTTCATTCACAGAGGCTTTTTTGCTTGCTTGTGTGCTAGTTTGTTTATATCAGACTTAAACAGAAGTTTACCAGCCAATTGTTTTGTTTTCTGGAAGCTCTAGGTTAAAGAGTTCCTGCTTCCGGCCGAGTGGCTTACGACTGGATAAGATTTTGCTCTGGGTTGTCGGGTCGAAAATGTGGCCAGCAGCATTCACCTGGCACTATGGATCTGGATTAGGGAGGTCCAATCTACCAAGAAGATGACACTAAAGTGTCGCTATAGATGGTGTTCACGAACTGTTCTAGAATACAGAAAGTTTTCAGTTATCTGGAATATCACACACCTACTAAGTGGATCATGCCTATAATCCATTTCATTCAACCAGATATGTATTTGAGACTTCATTTGGATATATGGCCTATATAAAGGAATCACTTTGTCACTAATCAAAATTGTCTTTCATTTTAAGGTATTGAACAGCTAGGAATACCAGGGCTGAGAATCCTTCTACATGTATCTTACCAAGGTGGGCTTTCAGATATCTATTTTCAGGTTGTTTTTGTGGTTAGGTGCACCTATAATCCTAGTACTTAAGACAGAGGCAGAAAGATTGGTATAAGTTCAAGGCCAGTCTGGTCCATCTAAAGCATTCCAGGCCAGACAAGGCAACGTAGAAAGACTCTGCCTCAACCGCCTTCCAAAATCCATTTTCATATCATTCAATGCCATATAAGATGTGAATTATTTTCCTATTGACATCTTCATTTAATTTCCAATGAGGTTAGTGGTCTGACCTAGCAAACCAAGAATTTACCCATCACTTCCAGAGAGACCAAGAACTCTATATTCTTCCTGTTGCCAAGTGGGATCTATATGTAACCTGGGATAACACCAAAATCTCTTTTCAGAGACATTGAAGATGGTGTGGAAAACCACTTCCCAGTATAATGACACATATTTATAGCTGTCAATGTGTGATGTCTTGTTAATTTAAAAATATCTTTTTTTACCATAATGTATCAATATGTTTATTATTAAATATTATCAGTTTTAATTTAGCTATGGTCCAGTTAAAAAATAAAATATTGTGAACTTTTCTCAACAATGATGTATTATACCTCATTATTATGAATCAATTCTCTTTATTTTTCTAGGTCAATCTTTCATGGGGTCTATGAGATAATGCTTCTTACCTTTTCTGCTCATTCTCATATATGCAAGCTATAATATTCAAGAGTAATTTCTGTATATTATAACAACAGATTAAGTATAGAAATAGATGTAACAATCTATCAAACGTCTATTAGGCTAGATATTGAAGAGGTTTTTCAATATTTTATTTTTATTTATGTGTATAAGTGTGACTGCAGAGGTCAGAAGGCGGCACTGGATCCCCTGGAACTGAAGTTACAGTTCGTTGTGAACTATCTGATGTGGGTGCTGGGAACTGAACTCAGGTTCTCTATAAGATCAGTGAGGGTTACTAACCACTGATCCATCCCTCCAGTTGCAAAAGTGTCAGGAGCCATAATGGGACAAGCTAATAGCTAGCAGGTGATCATCCTGAGATGGCCTGCTTCAGATTATTATATAATAATCTGAGACAGGTGAGCCCTTATTAAGCAAGGCTGTAAGGGATTCATTTTAGGAAAGATTCCTGCTAGTAATATGCTTTTTCTGTTATTATTAAACATACATAACAATCACTAAGTAGTAGTACACCCCTTTGGAGAGGATCTCTACAGATCTACAAAATTGTATTGCCTTGTAGTGATGCTATATAGACAAAGAGATGACTTAATTCTTAATGATGATCCTATAAGAATTCCTAAAATTATATCAGTGATTACTAAGCTATTTTATAGTGGGACTGCTATTAGATCCTTTTTTGATAGTCAAAACGGCACCAAGAACTCTGCCAGTCTCCCAAGTGTCACCAGTTAATCAGTTAATTGCTCTTAGATAGTAACCAGACTTTCTCCTCCTCAGAGCACAAAGAAATTGTAAAACAATTAACCAAAGGTCATAAAAACGGAACTAACAATTTATTATAGATGCTAGGACAGAAGATAAAATATTGATTGGGTTTATCTATATAAAAACTTCACTAATAACTTAGTTATGGTTTTTAACTTACAATGAACCTGTGAGGCTGAGACAGGTGAAGGAAGTTTAGCCAGATAATTACTCCTAATGGATATGCATGTAAACATTCTCTGTTATAAACTTCCATTTTCAATTTATGATTTGATTTTTGTATGTGTGAACTTGTGGTGAACTTTGTAACACGTGGCCATACATGCTGAAAGATGCATATGTACTGAGGACAAAGAGCTAGAGTAGAGTTTTTTCCTCCCTCCATCCCTGGAAGAATTTTTCTCTTAGTGGAATTTTTTGCCTTTCCCCACTTAGAATAATTTTCCCATTCCCCACATAGGATCTTTCTGCTTTGCCCCTTGGATAGCTTTCATAGTAAACTTTTTACAACTTAGTAATAAATGCTATGACCACTTTTCTAAGTGTCTCTTTTTCTTCCTGCAACTTCTGACTAACAGGTTGAAAGTTCCTGCTGAGACAGTACAAAGGCTATTTACTTAATCTTTGCTGGTTTTAGGAATAGGTGCTAAGTGCCAGAGACTGCAGTTTCTGGCCTCAGAGGATCATAGAAGGCAGGTCAGCTACAGTAGCACAGTGATGTAGACTTAGATAAGTTAACTTTTTATTATTATATAGCAACCTTACAGAAGTTAATACACCCAAGAGGAGTAGAAGGCAAGAAATAATCAAACTCAGGGCTGAGATCAACCAAGTAGAAACAAAAAAAACTATACAAAGAATCAACAAACCAGGAGCTGGTTCTTTGAGAAAATCAACAAGATAGATAAACCTCTAGCCAGACTAACCAGAGGGCACAGAGAAAGTATCCAAATTAACAAAATCAGAAATGAAAAGGGAGATATAACAACAGATTCTGAGGAAATTCAAAATATCATCAGATCCTACTACAAAGGCCTATACTCAAAAAAAAAACCTAAGAAATCTGGATGATATGGACAATTTTCTAGACAGATACCAAATACCAAAGTTAAGTCAGGATCAGATAAACCATCTAAACTGTCCCATAACTCCTAAAGAAATAGAAGCAGTCATTAAAAGTCTCCCAACCAACCAAAAAAAAAAAAAAAAAAAAAAAAAAAGAAAAAAAAAAAAGCCCAGGACCAGACGGGTTCAGTGCAGAATTCTATCGGAACTTCAAAGAAGATCTAATACCAATACTCTTCAATCTATTCCACAAAATAGAAACAGAAGAAACACTTCCCAATTCATTCTATGAGGCCACAGTTACACTGATACAAAAACGTCACAAAGAGCCAACAAAGAAAGAAAACTAAGACCAATTTCCGTTATGAATATCAATGCAAAAATACTGAATAAAATTCTTGAAAACCAAATCTAAGAACTCATCAAATGATCATCATGATCAAGTAGGCTTCATCCCAGGGATACAGGGATGGTTCAATACCTGGAAATCCATCAATGTAATCCACTACATAAACATACTCAAAGGAACAAAACCACATGGTCATTTCATTAGATGCTGAAAATGCATTTGACAAAATTCAGCATCCCTTCATGATAAAAGTCTTGGAAAGATCAGGAATTCAAGGCCCATACCTAAACATAGTAAAAGCAATATACAGCAAACCAGTAGCCAACATCAAACTAAATGGGGAAAAACTTGAAGCATTTTCACTAAAATCAGGGACTAGACAAGGCTGCCCACTGTCTCCCTATCTCTTCAGTATAGTACTTGAAGATCTAGCTAGGGCAATTAGACAACAAAAGGAGGTCAAAGAGATACAAATTGGAAAGGAAGAAATCCAACTATCACTATTTGCAGATGATATAATTGTATACCTAAGTGACCCCAAAAAAACTCCACCAGAGACCTGCTACAGCTGATAAACAACTTCAGCAAAGTAGTTTGATATAAAATTAACTCAAACAAATCAGTAGCCTTCCTATAATCAAAGGATAAACAGACTGAGAAAGAAATTAGGGAAATGACACCCTTCACAATAGTCACAAACAATATAAAGTATCTTGGTGTGACTCTAACCAAACAACAGAAAGATCTGTATGACAAGAACTTCAAGTCTCTGAAGAAAGAAATTGAAGAAGACCTCAGAAGATGAAAAGACCTCCCATGCTCATGGATTGGCAGGCTTAATATAGTTAAAATGGCTATCTTGCCAAAAGCAATCTACAGATTCAATGCAATCTCCATCAAAATTCCAACTCAATTCTTCATAGACTTAGAAAGAGATATCCTCAAATTCATTTGGAATAACAAAAAAACCCAGGATAGCAAAAACTATTCTCAATAAAAGAACTTCTGTGGGAATCAGCATCCTTGACCTCAAGCTCTACTACAGAGCAGTAGTGATGAAAACTGCATGGTATTGGTACAGTGACAGGCAGGTAGATCAATGGAATAGAACTGAAGACCCAGAAATTGAACCCACACACTTAAGGTCACTTGATCTTTGACAAAGGATCTGAAACGATCCAGTGGAAAAAAGACAGCATTTTCAACAAATGGTGCTGGTTCAACTGGCGGTCTATGTGTAGAAGATTGAGAATTGATCCATTTCTAACTCCCTGTACAAAGCTCAAGTCCAAGTGGATCAAGGACCTCCACATAAAACCAGATACACTGAATCTAATAGAAGAGAAAGTGGGGAAAAGTCTTGAACACATGGGCACAGGGGAAAAGTTCCTGAACAGAACAACAATGGCTTGTGCTCTAAGATCAAGAATCGACAAATGGGACCTCATAAAATTGCAAAGCTTCTGTAAGGCAAAGGACACTGTAAATAGGACAAAATGGCAACCTACAGATTGGGGAAAGATCTTTACCAATCCTACATTTGATAGAGGGCTAATATCCAGTATATACAAGGAATTCAAGAAGTTAAACTCCAGAGATCCAAATAACCTATCAAAAAATGGGGAACATAGCTAAACAGAGAATTCTCAACTGAGGAAACTCGAATGGCTGAGAAACACCTAAAGAAATGTTCAACATCCTTAGTCATCAGGGAAATGAAAATCAGAACAACCCTGAGATTCCACCTCATACCAGTCAGAATGGCTAAGATCAAAAACTCAGGTGATAGCAGATGTTGGCGAGGAGGTACTATCACCTCCTCGCCTACACTTCTCCATTGCTGGTGGGAATGCAAGCTGATACAACCTCTCTGTAAATCAGTTTAGCAGACCCTCAGAAAAATGAATATAATACTACCTGAGGACCCAGCTATTCCACTCCTGGGCATATACCCAGAAGATGCTCCAACATGTAATAAGGACACACCCTCCACTATGTTCATAGCAACCATATTTATAATAGCCAGAAGCTGGAAACAACCCAGATGTCCCTCAACAGAGGAATGGATACAGAAAATGTGCTACATTTACACAATGGAATACTACTCAGCTATTAAAAACAATGACATCTTGAAATTTGCAGGCAAATGAATGGAACTTGAAAATATCATCCTGAGCGAGGTAACTCAGTCACAAAAGAATGAACATGGTATGTACTCACTGATAAGTGGATATTAGCCCAAAAGTTCGGAACACCCATGATTCAATTCACAGCAACTGTTGGACTGAGCGTGGAGTCCCAGATGGAGGAGTTGAAGAAGGGACTGAAGGAACTGAGGGAGTTTGCAGCCCCATGGGGAGGGAGCAACAGTGTCAACTGGTCAGGCCCCCGGTGCTCCCAGAGCCTGGACCACTAACTAAAGAAAGCATATGGAGGGGCCCATGGTGCTGGCCACATATGTGGCTAAGGAGGGCATTGTTGACCATCAGTGGGAGGATAGGCCCTTGGGTCTGAGAGTGTTAGATGCCCCAGTATAGAGGAATGCCAGGGAGAGAAGACGAGAGTGGGTGGGTGGGTGGGGGAGTACCCTCATAGAGGCAGGGGGAGGTGGGATGGGATAGGGAGTTTCCAAAGGGAGACCTGGAAAGGGGAAAACATTTGAAATGTAAATAAAGTATTAATTTTAAAAAGATTAATTTATTAATTGTATATATAATTATATATATACATATATAATATGTATATATATAATTATATATACATTCTGTCTTTCTGCACACCAAAAGAGGGAATCAGATTCCATTCAGATGATTGTGAGCCACAGTGTTGCTGCAGGTGAACTCAAAGCCTTCTTGAGGCTAAGTACTTGTTTTAACCATTTGTTGAATCTGTGGCTTTTCTAAAGATTAGATTAGATTATGTCACCTGATACTGGAAATACTGGCTTTAATTCCACTACACCATGGATGCTTTTACTTTTTATTCTTGCAAGTACAAGTCTGAATGCAAATACCTTATCTCTTGATCTTGATGTTTTGGTTGTAAGCCTAGTCTTTAATGGCTGAAGCTTCTCTCCAGCCCTTATTTCTGATCTTAGATGAAAACCTTTCAGGCTTTGCCCAGCAATATGGCATTAGCTGGGAGTGTTTCACACTGGGTTTTGGAAAAGTTCTTCTTATTTGTTTACACTAATATAAGGAAATAAAGCCAAGCAGCTCTTTCACCCGAATTAGACTGTGGATTGTAAAATTGTGACCAGTCTTCTATGCTTAGGGATTACAAACTATCTCAGAGTTCTTGGCTTTTCAGCAATGATCTTCCTTTATAATCCACATGCTAGAGATCTATAATCGATTTCTCATGCTAGGTTCCCAAATGTCAAACTTAGTTTGCTAACTAAAGCTGCGTATATGGTTTAAGTAAGCACCATTCTCAAATATGGCATTTTTGGGAAACACAATTTGCCAATACCAATACAATAGCAAAAGTGAAGCCAACTTCTTATGATCATTTGTATAGATGATCATACACACATAAAACAATACTCTTTAAATTTATAAATTTTAGAGAGGGTGGGAAAATATCATTTGTAAAACTTGATTTTACAATTTCAAATCTCGTGAATTTTTATGCTTTTAGACATTATAAGTAATATGGAGCTGGAAGATAGATTGGTCTCCACTACTGTGGCAAGGTTGGCATGAGGGCCTCAGTTATCAGGCTGGCTAGTGCTGAACATAGCTTTGAAAGGACAAAGAAAACACTACTTTCGACATGTCCTCTCAAGAAATGTGAACAAGAACTCAAGAAGTTCTTGCTTTAGAGTAAATTGAAGACAAAAAAGTAAACAATGAGGCTAGAGGTAAATTCTTAATCAAGACCTGAATACTTTTGGCACTGTGAATAGTCAAAATTTCAACTACATATTGCCCTTTATGCAAAACACAAAATTCTTAATTGGCAAACCATAGTGAAATACTTTATATTATTTTATCCTTTATGCCATCATAATGATACAAAACCTTACATTCTTACATTTTTTTTGAAAATTAACATTTTAAAAACTAATAATATTTGGGACATGTAGTCATTTGGGTAAGAGCTGCATTCCAACACACAGAC
>JADRCH010007462.1:2424795-2474282 GCA_019843965.1 Rhynchomys soricoides
TCCCTAAAAATAAAGTTCTGCTTTCATATAGTCTAGACTGTCATACACGCATGCGTGCACACTTCTATTTGACTATATGTCAGCTGATTTTAAAATTTAGTTTCATGTTACCAAATTGTAATCACAAACTAAAACAGATCTTCTAATTAATACTCTTCACACAGGTGTACATTTCCAGTGAGCTATTCCTTAAAGTAAAGCTCATTCAATGGCACATGGTTCTATTTGCCCTCCCTCTTTTCGTGGGCTCTAATCACTTGAAGTCAATAGGCCAATTTTATCCTTCAAAGATTAAAGAAGGGGCTTTGCTACAAGCTTGACTTTAGTTTCTGTGAGTTTTTAAGAGCATCCAATATAATTCTTTGTTACATATATTTTTTTCAGTATGCTCTTAAAATATGGAGATTAGCTAAAATCCCCCTCCCTTCATAAAGAGAATATCCACTACAACAGTGCTTGTTAAAGCAGTGTATAGTGTTGTAGCAAGTGGCTTGATTAGTTCCAGGGGCAACTACATGCTCAGATATTTGACTAGTGAATACCCACTCTGAATGAGGGATATTTGTTTCCATTGAGAAATAGTCCTCAAAGAAGATGTTCACATTCACTTTCTTCTGGTACAATGATAGCCTTTGTACAGGAAGCTACTTTCTCTGAGCAAATATACGCAGGATGCCTTCATCATGGAGATCTTGGCCCATTGTTCTTATGTGGTATTGTTGGGTGATTATTCTGTCATCTTTACCAGGTTTGTTTACATTCCTTGAGTGTGATATTTTCTTATGTTTATGGTGAAAATGTTCTCATCTATTTTTGTTTCTAAGTTCGAAAGCCTTCATTTTAATTATTTGTTTTTCATTTGTTTAGTGTGTGTGTGTGTGTGTGTGTGTGTGTGTGTGTGTGTGTGCACGTACATGCATGCCTGTCACAATGCATGTATGGAAGTCCAAGGACAAGTTTTCAGGAGTTTGTTTTCTACTATCATATGTATTCTGGGGCTTGACCTCAGGTCTTCAGTCTTGGTGACATGTGTCTCTACTGACTTGTCAGCCCCTTAATTTTCGTACATAAAAGATAAAGCTAATATATCATCCTTGAATTTTCTTGCAGTTTTTTGTTAGTTTATTGCTCATGTTTGGAGAAAGAGGTGTTTAAGGCACCTCTTAGGGAGTACAGAGTTTGAGAGGAAGATCATAATGTAGCTGTGTGTTCAGAGAGACACTGACAGGGAAAATGAGCTGTGGGCCTGTTAGAACATACCAAACCTGAGGGCAAATACAGCAAAATGTATGCTGGCTAAGTAAAGAATAGGACTATGAATTTTGAAGGGAGAGGCTCTGGACTGTGCTACTCATGTTTCCATGTTCAAAATTGATATGTGACTCCTATGATAGAGGATGGAATCTCCAGAAAACTTGCACATTCTTCAGTCACAGATGATCCTGGGGGAAAGCATTTCTGGAGAAAAGGATCTGTAGTGGAAGAGTTCGCCAGCATAACCTCATATGGCTCAACTGAATTGTTAATCTTATGCTTACCAAATAAGCAGTTCAGCCCTGCGTCTTTGAAATAATTTCGAGATTCCTTAAATGACAATATTTTATATATTTCTTGGATATTTTGTCTGGGTGGTAGAAAGAAATTCTAGTTTTCTCACAAAGATGGAGTATGTGCGTTTACATGCTCCCCTCAGAGGGCTGGTTCATCTCCAAACCTTCCAGGAGACGTATGTAAGTCTGTGCATACTGATAATACTATGTTGGTTTTATAGAAAGGTCAGTTTATGGAAAAATTCTGACTCTAGAAATATACTTTCTTTCTACAGGCTGAGAAGCATTAAGCTAATTGTCTGCACCCCTTCCTAGACCTTTGAATTAGTCTTTTAAGGCAGTAGCCTTGAAAGCTTTCTGTTTGAAAAGAAAGGTAAGTGAAGAAGGAAAGAGTGCCTCATGTACTTTCAGTACAATTGAAGAGCCTGCTTACCACAGTTGCCATGGTAACCTGACATCATCAAGACGACCAAGGTAATTGAAGTGATTTTTTTATAAAATGGAGACTTGCATTATCTGGTGAGGACAGCATCCTTCCTCCACATGCCTGTACAAAGATACAGACATGAGTGCCCACTTGTGGAGGAGACAGCTTTCAAAATCCCAAACCCAAGATGGTTTGTTCCTCTTTCTGGTTTTGGTGGTGGGTTTAGTTCTCTGAATGCCTGTGAAAGAGAAGAGTGAGACTGTCTTAACCTGGGAGATTGTGTTATCCTGGATCCACTTTTCATGTGTCTCTGAGTCCCTCTTCCCTATCTGTGAAATGAGGGTCATGATGCTCAGTCATAAGAAGTCGGTTACCTTTAATAGTAACACACGTACAAGCCAAAGAACTTGCTTGTGGTTACTGTGTGATGACAAATCCCTGTATAATTTTCAGGCTACCTTATTTTATTAATTCTAAACATTGGTGTACAAAGTAATGAGTTTCTTTTTTAAATTTCATGCATTATTTTTGATGTGCCTCTCCTCGATTTCCCTCCTGGCTCTCTTTCCTCTGCCCTGCTTGTTCTCTTCCTCCCTCCAATCACCTACCTTCTCTGATTTCATGTCTCGTGAATTTTTATACTTTTTCTTTTTAAATCCCCACCTCACACCTTAAGATCTCCTTTATCCTTCTCATGGTTCCTTTTTCTATTTTCATCTCTCTCTATCACACAAACTCTCTGTCCCTCTGTCTCTCTGTCCCTCTGTCCTCCCCTCACACACACAAAATCTGGAATCTGAATGAAAGAAAAACTAATTTTAAATTATTAATGTCATTATTATGATTTATAATTACCTCCCAGTGGTGGTATTTGTCTTTAGGAATCTATATTATTTATCTTTAGTTTCATTTTTACAAATATTTATTTCATCTTCCTTTATTGTATATATGTCCTACATCTACTTTATCTATTTTTCTATTGATGACCAGCTAGGTGGGTATACATCCAAAGGACTCTTAAATCCCACTGCCGAGATATTTGCATATCCATGTTTATCCCTATACTGTTTGCTTCCTATTTCTTTTCAGATTTGCTGTTAGGGGATAGATGAAAGTAAGAGAAGATAAAAATCCAGGTGAGAAGCCAATTGCTATCATCAATATCCCATTGTTTCAGTGCCTCTGGTTGCTCACTAGTGCTTAACGTGGTTCAGGGCACATACTTACTCTTTAAAGCACAGTGACTGCTGGATTCAGTTTCTTTCTAGACAGCTGTTCTTTAAATGACTGACCTTCATACAAGCTGGCTTAAGGAAGCAGTGTGTGTATATTGATGCCTTCTAAAGTATCTACTCTAGATCTGAAGGGCAACAGTGGCCCATTGTACTCTGTCCCTACTATCTCTGATGGATACCTACCTCCAGTGACATCATAGAGCTGCACATGTGATAGAATGGCTTACATGGAATTCAGAAAATAGAGTAAAAGTAGAAAACCTAGTTCGATATCATTATTGAAAAGGTGCAGCAGGTGAAATTTTCCTTTGTCATCAGCTAAATTGTTTGTAGTAGGTCTTGAAACCCATCTTAACATGAACTTCTTTATCACAAAGCAATGAATAGTTCAATTAAGGAGGGAAATGATTCTTAAAATACATTTAAAACATTACTATTTATTTTCTGATTGCATCAATTCTTCTTGTTTTAGTATGACACATAACATACATATGTCTATGTTTTTGTGTGTAGTTGTGGAATCATAATTACCTTCTTAATGCATGCTACCGATCCTAGAATTTCTCTTCCACAAGTTGAGTCATATGATCTCTAATATTTTTGTTATAGACTATCATAAAGAAATTCTCTGCCCTATCATACCCTATCACAAGATCCTCAATTCAGTAAGAGTTCTGCCCTGTAATTAGAGAGGAAGAAATATTGTATAGCATGGTCAAGAAAAGTCTAGATGAGCCTGGTTGATTTTCACCACCCAGTTTGTTAGCGCAGATTGTACACTCATTGTCCAGTCACATTTCTAGTAGATTGTCTACTCTTCAGTTATGTCTATGTAAACCTCTGTAAAAATCTGAAAAAAATTAATTTAGAGATTCAGTATAGCTCAATGCATGGGAATTCCAGGAGAGTGGCACCTAGAGAACACATAGACACACTGGATCTATAGAAAATATCAAAGGGATTCTTCTATAGCTTACTTTGTATTTCTTTGCTATATATATCTCTTTGCTTGTGTCCTTCGTATTATAATTTAATATAAACTGATACAAATGATCCCTTGAGTTTTGGAAGCAAGTTAATCAAACCTGAAAGAGAGGATTGTGATAGAAACACGAAATAAAATTTTCTGGGGTTCATGTAGCCCTAGATTAAGCGCTGAAGATTTCCCATTTTCTACCACTGTACAACACTCTTGAGTGTGGAATGTTCAAAACAGCCTAACCATATTACATGGTTGCAGAGGCAGCAAAAGAACTCTGGTTATCTTATGATGAATATCTGAGAATAATTTTGTTTTGCCTCTAAGTAGCTAGATACCTGATGGAAGGCTAAAAATAAAATTTAACTTTTGTCTGGGCAGTGACAGTACATGTCTTTAATCCCAGCACTCGAGAGGCAAAAGCAGGTGGATCTCTGTGAGTTTGAGGCCAGCTTGGTTTACAGAACCAGATCCAGGACAGCCAGGGCTTCACAGAGAAACTGTCACCAAAAAAACCCCTAAAAATTAAATAAAAATAAATAAAATTTAAAAAATTAACTTCTGTAGAGAAAATGTCCAAATCTTTGTTTAACAAGTGGGATTAAATCTCCATTAAGTCAAAACAGATTAGGACAACAAGCAAAATTAAGTTCATAGGCTCTCAGAACTACTATTCAAACTACTAGCACACATTCTAGCACAGAACATATGGCTAAATCACTATTAAACTTTCCACCTCCATCAAACTGGATGCAATCCTTATGCAGCCAAGGCCAAGAATTAATACTCTGAAGATAAATCTCTCCATGAGAGAAAATAACTCAATTAAGGTTAAACTAGACAAAGACTATAAAATACTATAAAAATATACTATAAAAATATACTATAAAAATATACTATAAAATAAAAATATATTATAAAAATATACTATAAAAATAGCTGCTGGACACAATCACAAAGTCTATGACACTAACAATGCATGGGTTGAATCACTTTAGCTGCTAGCTATTGAACATTAGTATTTCAAGATACAACTTTTATAAACACGTGTTGTTTGTTTTACTTATAGCATCTGAACTGAAGCCAGTCATTTCCCTAAAACAAGGAAATAAATCTAAAACACATGTTGGTGCTTTTCAAAAGAGAGCAATGTAAAAGGAAGTTATCTTTTTTCTTTTAAGTTCTTTCAGGCTGCAGGCATAACATGCAACTAAAAGTGTTATGATTACCCATTTGACAACGTGGACATCATCTTCCCATACATTTCCTATTCTGATGGTCTTATGAATAATAGGATTTTTAATATCAGTTACTCTGTGTTGTATTTTCACTGAACTGTAAGAAGCCAAATGCTTTGTATTAATTATATATTTTTTGCTTAAAGCATAGTTTACTGTGGAAAAAATGATTTTTGATTATTTATACTAATAAAGGTTCTCTAGAGAAACATAACCAATAGCAGGTCTTTCTATCTATCTATCATCTATCTATCTATCTATCTATCTACCTACCTACCTATCTTCCTACCTCTATTTACTTAGCTATCTAGAGATACTAAAGAATTAGCTCATTCTGGATGCTTGTAGAATTCAAATTTTGATGGTACAGGCTAGCAATTTTTATACTGAACAGTTGAAATTTGAATCTGCTGGTGACTCGCTAGAGCCAATATCATAAATGAAATCCAAAGTGAGTTACAGAATAAGCTCTTTTTTTCTTAGAAGGACAACATTTAATTGAGGCTGGCTTACAGGTTCAGAGGTCCAGTCCATAATCATCAAGGTGGGAACATGGCAGCATCCAGGCAGGCATAGTATAGGCAGAGCTGAGAGTTCTACATCTTCATCTGAAGGCTGCTAGCAGAATACTGATTCCCAGGCAGCTAAGACAAGGGTCTTAAAGCCCTCACCCACAGTGACACACCTACTCCAACAGGGCCATACCTTCTAATAGTGCCACTCCCTGGGCCAAGCATATACAAACCATCACACCCTGGAACTGACCAACTGGCTGCATTCACTGGCCAGCAAATCCCCCCTTTTCTGCACCACTCCATGATTCTCCTGCCCAGGAGATCTAGGGGATCCAGCACAGAATAAGCTCTTACCTACAGGGTATCATCTTTCTGCTTTATCTAGGGCTCTGAGAAATGGATAAGGCCTACTCACACTTTCGGGGGGGGGGAATGTGCTTTACTTAGTTTACTGATTCAAATGTAAATCTCATCTGAAGCACCCTCATAGGAGCATCTAAAATAATATCTGACCAAATATCTTGGCACTGTAGTACAATTGACACATATAATCAATCATTACATCATCTATTTGCTCAAGTTCTATTATCATTTTTTAGAAGTAATAGACAATATATTCAAACCAGGCAGAGAATTTCTGAGACAATTTTATAGGTAATTTTTAGAAAAATAAGTCAGAAAAATAAAATAGCTTAATAGCTCTTGAGTTTTACAATTGCAATGTGGAATTTTTATCTTTTATCCCCAAACAAATCCATCTGATAAATTTCTGGGTTCTTGGGTTTTGAGAAAAAAAATGTGTGTATATGTATATATTTGTGTATATTAATTAAGCCATGAAAGTATTTGCCATGATTAAATATTTGAGTTTAATTACTGTGTATTATGTCAGTTATGTTCAGCTCCTAGTATGTATTAGGAAGCAAATGGAGGGCTGTGGTGTTTGATTTTTCTCAGCTTTCCTTGGCCATCATGGTTACCATGGTGACTCAGTGAATGCTGTGAGATTTGGTGCAGACTGAGCATCCATTTATGAGGCTGTTTTGAATCACTTCTTATGATGCTAGTTGTCAAGCACTGTTTTTATAATTCCATCGTTCTTTCTGCACGTATTTATTGGCATTTGACTGCTGGGTAGGGTTATATTTATGATAATTTGGCTCATAGGTTATTATTTTGCTCTAGTTATCATGCGTTATTACAAGTATATATATTTTATTGCTCTATTTTTATGAGCACTATATATTAAAGCCCCCTAAATTTTGTTTTTGTTTGGGGGGGGGACATCTTGCCATGCAACTCTGTATAGCCCAATGATGCGAAACTCCTTTTATCCCAGTTCCTTGAGATATAGTGTTACTTTTTTATTATTATTTGAGATATTTCTTCTCTTTTGATAGCAACATCAATTGTTATTATTTCCATTTATTGAATAACGTCCTCTAAACTTGATAAATTTATCTTCCCATTTTTGTGTCTACATTGTTTTTTGCATTTATTTATTTTTTGTCTTTCGCTCTGGCTCTTTACAAACATGGTTAATTTCCATATGTAGGTGGATTTTCTATAATTGAGAACCTGTTGCTGGTTTTTAGTTTTACACTGTGGTATTTGTTTAAAAAAATAAAATATGCTTGGCTACATAGTGAAATACTATTTCAAAAAAGAAAGATAGGGGACAAAGAAGGGGGAAGGAGAGAGAAATTTGATATGGTTTTTCTCTTCCTGTATTTTTTAGGACTTTTTTTATGGCCTAAGATACAATTTGCCATAGAAAATGTCGCATGCATAGCATGGAAGACTGTATGTTCTGCTGCTAATGGGTACATCCTTCTTGCACTCATTTGTAGTGTCAGTGGCACTGGTATTTGATGAATGTTGTCCTTGGAACTTCCATGTAACATACCCAACATTCATGAAAGGGCTTTCATCTCTGGATCCAAAGTCACATAGGGCCTGATACCTAGGGTGCATTGATACATGGGTGGCAGTACAGAGAGCACAGGTACTTGTGAAGAATTCAGGCATCATAGAATAGGAGCACGAATGTGAGCCGTTAGAGGGGTTCTGAAATCTTTGTGGTGGTTGTGAATGAGCTACTGCTTAAGCATTGTCATGTGTGATGAGGGCTCAGGGCTGAGGCACAGAGTACGGAATGATTCTTGTGTCAGAGATGTGGTTGGCCCCAGTGTTGGGATAGACCTTGAGTTCAGAGTATAAACATCCATGGAAGTGTTGTAACCCTGGACCTGGCAATGTTAGGGCTTGGAGATTTGCTAGTTCCTTCACCAAGGCAGCCTAATCCTTACTGAATTTCCCATTCAAGAATGGTTGTTGGCTAAAAACAAAAGATGCTAGATTCCTCTGTGGAGCTTGCATCTGGGGATCATGGTAGTTCTATCATGTGACTGACGATGATGACTCCTTTTTTTTTTTTTTTACTCCTAGCTACTTCTAGGGACCTCAGATTTGCTAATCTCACTAGAGGATGGATATTCTCTGGATTTTGCTCCATTATGTGACAGTAGATCTTTTTTTGTGGTCCTTTGAGCACTCTCTGGGTTGCTTGGTTTATGAATAGCTGCCTCTGTATTTTTGTTGTAGTTGTTTGATAATGGAGATTGGTATCTCCAACTGTGCTACCTTGGTAGATTTTTTACTCATAAGACCTTTTAGATATTGTAAAGACCCTTTAAGTGAAATACTGTATTGTCCAGTTGAATGGTTTTGTCTGTAGATCCCTGACTACTTCATTGAAAAGAGGAAGAACTATAAGGAGAACAAATACACATGTGCACCTAAACAGTGCGATCTGTCATGTATGCTCCATTGTCACATGTATCGTCTTTCTGACTTACTAAAGCAGGCATCCATTTCCTCCACTTGTGATGTGGGGAATACTAATATAGTCAGCAGCTAATATTTTGAGTCTTAAGAGGTTCCTATGCACTAGTTCACTAAAAGTAATGAACATAGGCTGTCTTCCCATTGCCCCAGGCCGAATTTTCAATCTTTGACGAACACTTCATTCTTTAAATTATTGTATTAGTATGCTCCTATTATCTGGAACATCCTAGTAAAAGACAACAGTGTTCCGGGTTTCTTTCTAGGAACAGATTATAGGGGGTTCTGAGAGAGGGACAGAGGAGGGCAGATAGAAGGCCTGTGGTCTAACAGGAAGGTTTTCTCATTGCCCCGTGCTTATTACTCCTGGGGCCTGGAGCTGAATGAGACTGTGACTCAACGTTGATCCCTCTGAAGAATCTGTAGAGTTGAACATGGAGTAATTTAGTGAAGTTCCACACCCTGTTCTCCCCTATGGAGTCACCTGGAGGCTAACTTGGTGTGAGAAGATTTCAAGGGGTGACAAACTAGATGGGTAAATGGGAATGGGATAGAAATTCAAGGGGCTTCATCTGAGATAGGCCAAGAAGAAGCATGCTGGGGGAATTTTTCATTTCATAGTCTTTACTTTTAGTTGGAGAACTAGAGAGTTTCTTTAGTGGAGACTTTTAGTAGAGACTTCAGTAAAATTCATCTGAAGAATGTTCTGCCCTTCCTGTAGGCATCAGGAATGTCCCTGAAGATGCTCACCTGGGGATGTCATGTGAGTAGAGGCATACATAATTCTAAACCACTCTTAACAAGTTACCTTGGCTTAGGGATTTTCCTTTCAGACATTGCATTACTATTAATATTTTGTATAGGAAGGGCTGATATTTATCCTTTTTTTTTTTTACATCTACAACAATTTTATTGCTGTCAATACAATGGAGAATGCACAAAAAGAAAACATCATTTAAAAAAACTTAAAAATGTTTGAGACAAAAATCTTACCATATATCCCTGGCTGGCCTTAAACTTGTGGTAATCCATCTTCCTGTGCCCCTAAGTGCCAGGATTTTAGGTATACACCTTAGTATTTTTCTTTTTTTCCCTTTTTTATAAAGGAGGGATTGAACCTAGTGCACTACAAGCACTATAACTATGAGCCATATCCTCAGTTCTTTAAACACATTTAAAATTCTATTATTTATGAATGAACATTAAAATTTTCTTTCTCCATCAACCCATTCACAAAACTTTCAACCCAAAATTTATTCTGTCTACAAGAAATGCAGGCAACCTATCCACAAAACTCTCAACCCAAAATTTATTCTGTCTACAAGAAATGCAGGCACAGGGGATGGAGGGAATGGCCAACTAATAACTGGCCCAACTTGAGACACATCCTATGGGCAAGCACCAATCCCTGACACTATTAATGATACTCTGTTATGCTTGCAGACAGAAGAATGGCTGTCCTCTGAGGGACTTCTCCCAGCAGTTGACTCAGACAGATGTAGATATCCACAGCCAAACAGTGGATGGAGCCTGGGGACTCTTATGGGAGAACAGGAGGAAGAATTGAAGGTCCTGAAGGGGATAGGAACTCCACAGAAGACCAACAGCGTCAACTAACCTAGGCCTTTGGGGTTTTCAGAGTCTGAATCACCAGCCAAAGATGGGCTGGACCTAGGCCTCCTCACAAATATGTAGCAGATGTGCAGCTTGGCCTTCATGTGGGTCCTAAACAATTGGAAAGGAGGCTATCCCAAAAGCTGTTGCCTGTCTGAGGGATATGTTCTTCTAGTTGGACTGCTTTGTCTGACCTCAGAGGGAGAGGGAGCGCCTAACTTCTTGGACACTTAAAGTGCCAGGATAGGGGGATATCTAGGAGGCCCCTACCCGCTCAGAGGAAAAAGGGAGGTGAGGTGGCATGGGGGAAGGATTCTGGGAGGGGAGCAGTGAGCGGGATGTAAAGTGAACAAGTAAAAATTTAAAATTAAATTTTAAAAAAGAATTTGTTCTGCAGGGGATACAATTTGTGAGATCACTGATGCAATAAAATGTTAACACTTTCCTTTTCAAAAAAATTCTCTCTTAAATGAATTTTTGGAAAATATATTCAGACATTATGACTGCTGCTTATGCAAATATAAATATTTAAGAACAAAAATCAGGTAACATTACTCACATTCATTTTTATTTTGGTTTTAAAAAAGTATTTATTTTATATGTATGAATGTTTTATCTGTACATATGTATCTATGTATATCATGTGTGTCCATGGTGACTGCGGAGTTCAGCAAAGGGTACCAGACTCTCTGGAACTACCATATAGGTGCTGGGAACTGAACGTGGGCATTTTACAAGACCAACAAGTTCTCTTACCTGCTGATCTATCTTTCAAGTCCCCCATGTTACCTTTTTCTAATTTCCAAATTATGAAGGTCACTCCATGCTCATTAGTTTAAATATACACAACAATCAGATTAGGTATATGTGGTGCTTTAAATAACAATGGTCCCCATAGGTTAATATATATTTGAATAGTCACTAGGGAGTGGAACTATTTGGAAAGATTAGAAGGATTAGGAGGTGTGGCCTTGGAGGAATGTATCTCTGAATGTGGGCTTTGAAGTTTGAAAAGTCTTTGCCAGGCCTAGGCTTTCTCTCTTCCTGCTGCCTGGGGATCTCAGCTTCTGCTCCAGTTGCCTGCCTGCATGCTTCCATGAGTCCCACTATTACACTAATAGCCTACATATTCTAAACTGTAAGCAAGCCCCCAGTTACATGCTTTCTTTCATAAGAATTGATTTGGTTATGGTATCTCCATAGCAATAGAACAGTAGATAAAACAGTATAAAGAACAGTAACTAATATGGTTAATATCTATTCCTGATCTCTTCAGTGTTCCTTCACTATTGTCAATGCCAAGAGTATACTTACTAATTTAAGACTTCCTATAACTGGTAACTGAGAAGTTAATATTTTAATAACTTTAAAAATATCAGATCCAGGGACTAGAGAGATGATTCAGTGCCTAAAAGCACTGGCTGTTCTTGTAGAGGTCCTGAGTACAATTTCTAGTACCCACATGGCAGCTCACAATCATCTATAATATGATCCGAAGTCTTCTTCTGGTGTGCAGGCATACATGAAGACAAAGCTTTTCTATATATAAAATATGTAAAACATATATACTTTAAAAAGGAAAAGGATACATTAAAAACAGAAATATATCTTTAAAAACATATGAAAACTAAATGGAAATGGCACAGCCAGCAAGTGATAAGGGTCAGAAATGAACAGAGATCATGTGGGTAAGAGGTAAATACCTCTAAGCAATATGTTGCTTAACTGTTTCTTGGCCACAAGACCAATGTTTTTTCTTAATCAAGGCACAGTAAAATAAGTGTAATTGGTTTTCTCAGTTAACTGGGTGCTGGGGTAAAATACTGAAAAAAAAAAGTCATAGTTTGGCATGTTGAGAAATAGGTCTGCAGTATTTTAAACAGTACTACTTGGAATCTTTTCTCCTTTCCTGTGCTGTCATTTTGAAGTAAGTGCTTTTTTGTAGGTAGCACAACAAACACTTGGTGCTCAACAACTTCACTAATTTATTTACACGAGTGAAGTGTGTTATTAGAAGATCTGTGAGGTCATATAAAGCAACATCTCCCCCAAATAACACACAACGTTAAGCCCTGCTAATGTTGTCATCTTTTCAAAGTACTCCATAAGCATCCTTTATGATGATTTTTTTTCCATTTTGGTACAAACTGTATGATCTCATTGTAGTTTTAGTTGTGAGTCTACCCTTTAAAGGCTAAGCCATCTCTCCAGCCCTGATTGTAGTTTTAACTATACTCTTGTTTGTAACCAGAGTGGTCTGAATTGCATCACCAAAAGAGATATGACCAAGCCTTAGTCCCTAGCACTTCATGAGCACAGCTTTTCTGGAAAATGAATCCATGACTGTACAATTTAGAATCTTAAGAAAAGCTTATCCTGGATTTCGACTCTAACAACTGTAGTTTTCAAAACAAAACCAGGGAACTCTGACATACAAAGAGGAGATTCTAGAAGACTGAACTTGCAATGATACTACCACAAAATCCAGGAAAGCAGTATTTATCAGAAAAGCTCGAAGAGAGGCAAAGAGGGAATCTCCTCTGGAGACTTAGCAAGAAAAGAAATTCCAGTGTGTGGTGATTTGATTGGGTTGTCCTAGGCATCTACACTGTTCAGTACTAACACATCTCAAGTGTAACTGAATGTGAGCCAATATTAGCCTATGATGTGCTTTGTTATGGTATTAAAAAATAATAATAGTAACAATGGAACATAAAGCCAAATTTAAAAATTGACAAAAATGTCTTATGCACGGTACCCTTTTAATGCGTGGAGTCATTCGGAGCTCAGAGCACACTTTGAAGATGGACAGTGTTGCTAACCCTCATTGTGCACCATAGATAAAACACCGAGGGCAGTGAGGATAGGGACGGTGCTCAAGGCTGCAGAGTTAAGGAGGAGGACAGCTTTAGTTTACACACAGGACATTGTGTTCCAGTACCCGAGGAATTGTCAAAGACTTACTGTTAATGGAGAGAAACAATCTGTACAGTTGAGCATATGATAGGACACCATTAAAGTAATTCTCAGTATGCTAACATTTATATAAACAACTGTGCTTCGTGATAAAAAGAAAATGTGTGACCTTGGAGAGAGATGTCTGCCGCAGCCAGGGGCCCTGGCCAAAAGATGGGATAGGGAGTGCGTGGGAAGAGAAGAATGGTGCAGAGAATACAGGACACTTGTGAAGTTTTAAAGGGTCGGGTGGGGAGCTCCTCTCAGGTTTCAAGGCCACTTATTTATCCTTCTTCCTTCGTGTTTGCTAGGGCAATAACCGGTCACCTCTAATAGAACAGTGAGGTCTTATGTTCAATCGATGTTGAATTCCTGACAAAGAAGAACAATCCCAACAGATTATTGTGTGGATTTTTGTCCCTGCACAAGCAGGACAAAGGTGAAATTCTCCTGTGGTGTCATGTCTCTGGATAGATCCAAGGACTGTTGACAGTAGGACAGGCCTAGAAATTTCCTATGTAAGTATTAGCTAACATGCTGAACTGAACCGTTCAGGGGCAGCCACTAGGCGCACCCAGCACCAGTGAGCTCCGCACCCAGCACCAGTGAGCTCCCCACATCAAGGCATAGATGGGTCTGCCTTCCCAGGTGGAGACCTGATTTGGGCTTGCTCGGAAGCATGACATGAACATCTTAACACACTATGAAAGACCTAAGAATGGAAAGCATTTCCTGACTCTAAGGTTGTGAACACAAAGGTGCCAGAGAGATATTGCTTCATTACGGTGGATGTCTGTGTACCCGTTGGGCAAGGAAAGGAGGAATGATTTTCATGGTGCCTGCCTTAGATCTAACACTCAGCTGGACCCTGTTGCTGTGTCTCAACAGTTAAAAGTCATTAACAAGTGTCCTAATGTCCCATTCTGTGACCTGCACACCGGGCGTGTTGTTTATCACAGATGAGGAAGCTCAGGCTCTTCTCCAGATGTCCCAGCAGGATTGGATGGAATCCGTCTCTTTACCCCCCCTCCCCAAGGGGACTCTCAGCATTCCCAGGTGCACTTTTATCTCAGTACCTGTGGGAGGGAGGGAGAAAAGCCTCCATTTCAGATGTTTCTGTAATAGTTGCTGAGGATTCCTTTCATTGGTTTAGCAGTTCCAGAAAACTCTGGAATTTGGAGCCTGTCATTTTTACTCAGCTTCCTGGTCTGACAAACTTGCAAACTTTCTTATGCTTGCCACTTGGTACCCATATCCAATTTTATTTTATTTTTGTTCTTTATTTTGATTTGAGAGTCCAGCCCAGGCTGGTCTATAATTTACAGTGCTTTCTCAGGCCGATCTCTAATAGTCAATCTTTCTGTCTCAGTCTCCTAAGTACTGGGCTTACAGATGTGTGCCACCATTTATAATTTCTTTTTCTTATTTCAATGCAAAGGAAAACATTCTACAAAAACTAACCAGTGTGCTGAAACGATCCATTTCCTATAGTTGCAGTTGTTTGGAAACTTTGTACATATATTAAAGCTGCCAGCTCCATTTTCTCTTTCCTAGTGTCTCCAGGTTTACCTGACGTTTACTGTAGGTTGACACCCAACCCCAGAGGGCTCCGTGTTTATCTTCCAATATCCCACCCTTAGACATTCTTCCTAGGCCTTTGTCTAATCCCTGTCTGCCACCCTTTCTCCAGGACACTAGAGACAGCTGTAGCCAGCACCCTCTTCCTCTACCAAATACCTCCCCAGAGTCCTTCACCTACTGCTGTGATAAGAATGATAGAATTATCGCCTGATTTTCATGTATATGATTTTATGACATGCTTTTACATATATAGTTTCTACCTTCAAAATAATTAGGATTGTGTTTATAAGCTTGTTTTAAAAGGTATCTTTTTCTTACTGTGGAACCTTCTTTGTATCTATTTGCTATGAGTGGCGCACTTTTGCCACCTGGTGATCGAAACATAGACTGCAGTGTGAAGCCTGCTGAGCAAGGTGGGAGGGAGGGGCCGAGGCGAATTCTGATCATAGAGCTTTCTGGAAGTCTGAATTGATAAAGGGGGATATTTCTTTCTCCTGTATAAGACTACTAAGGCCACCAGACAGAGAGTACTACCTAACACCGTGCTGAATTGAAAACCATGCCACAGGAACAAAATAATTGATTTTCATTTTCTGGTGTGGAAATGCAGGGTAGAGAGCTAAAACCAACCATGAATCCAGGCCCAATTGTGTTTTTTGTAACCTTGTTTTGCTTTTTATTATGATCCTACTTGCATATAAATACATTTAAAATACCTCTACAATGTAGCTTTTGTTTACATTTTATGTAGACTTGTTATTTCTTTAGAATGAATGCCAAGTTTATTTTACCTTTAGTTTTTTGATAAAATTTAATTTCTTTATATTTTTAAAATTAAACTGCAGTTTCAGTACCCATGCACACGTATAAACAAATATATTCTAAGTCATTTTTCTACATTAAGTTTTTCAAAATGTCCTCTAAAACTTATGAAATGTGTATTATGTATACACTGACAAAATACATTTAGTAACCTAGGGAAGTATGCTGAGAAGAAGAGGAGGTCAGGATCGAAGAAGAAGAAGAACACAGGATCGAATCAGACAGAGCAGAATATAGCCAGCTTTTATATATATTAGTGTTTACATAGCACATGTGCATCGGGTCGTCTTTATATGCAAAAGGATGGTTGTTTCTCTGGCACAGGAGACAAGGTTTTAACAACTTAAAATTATTATTTTTATTTTTTGAGAGTATAATATATCATTTGCCAATTCCCTTTTATCCCTTCAAAACCTCCCAAAGATCCTTCCTTATATTCTCTTTAAAATTCATGGCCTCCTTTTGTCATTAATTGTTGTGACATATATATATATATATATATATATATATATATATATATGTGTGTGTGTGTGTGTGTGTGTGTGTATACATATATATTAATAAATACATAAACACAACCTGCTCAATCTGTATGATGTTACTTGTATGCATATATTTTCAGGACTGACCATTTGGTACTGGATAACCAATTGGTATGTTTTTCTCTGGGGAAAAAAGACTTCTCTCATTCTCAGCATGTTTTAGTTATCTGTAGTTCTTTGCATGGGGTTGGGGCCTGATAAGTTTTCCCCACCCACGTTAGCATGTCTGTTATTGTTGTCCTTGCTCAGATCATATTTAGGCAACCATGTTTATAGGAACGTTATGGGTGTAGCTTCTGACCTTAGAGGAGACACAAATCTCACAACAAATTCCCCGCTCCTATTACCCTTACAATCTTCCTGCTCCCTCTTATTAAATGGTCCCTGAACCTTAGGTGTGAGAGTTATTTTGTAGATATAGCCATTAGGACTGAACTCCACAACTCTGCATTTTGATTGTGGTTTTCTGTAGTGGTCTCTGTCTGTTGCAAAGGAAGGATCCCTTGCTGCGGTGTGAGGACTCCACTTACCTCTGCGTATAGGACAAATGTTTAGAATATATTTGGGGATTGTGATGGCTGATCTTAAGACCAGTCATGATCTTTCTCTTAATGAGCTGATCTTAAGTTCATTTAGAAAGCCAACATTATGAGTACCACTACTGGACCTTTGGGGTTATCATGCCACACTGGTCACTGATGTGATCATGGGCATCACAACTGGGTAGGACTGTTGGTTGCTTCCCTCCTTTGGAAGCCTAAATGGGGCCTTGTAGTACTATGAAGGCCAGTCCTCAGGGAGGAGGCTTTCAAATCTGTTCCATTTTATACAAAATAATTTAAAGACAATTAAAAGCCACACATATAAGCCGGGTGTTGTGATTCATACCTCTAATTCTGATACTTGGGAAGATGAGGTATTAAGATTACCACAAGGTTGAGGCCAGTGTGGACTACAGAATGAGCCCTTATCTTAACAACAACAAAACATACCCCCACACATTTTAAGAATAAATTTCAGTAAATATATAGCAGTGTGCACCACTGTAATAAATTTCAGATATTTCTGTCACCATGAAACCCATTACAGCTTAGTATAGTTAGACCCTGGTTGACATTGAATTCACTGTGTATCAGGGCTAACCTTAAACCTCTTGCTTTAGCCTACCTCCTGGAAGCAGGGGTTACAAGGGAGTACTGTTCTATCTAACCACAAATGTGCTCTCTCTGGATTCTCCTTTTCTCTTCTGGAACATTTGATATAAATGGACTCACTATATTTGTTTTGTGTCAGGGGTCTTTCCATTTTGTGATGTTTTCAAGATTCATCCAAATTCTAACATGTAGGAGGATTTATTTCTTTTCTTTTCTTTAAAGGCTGAATAATATTCTACTGCTTAGAAATTTTACATTTTATTTACCTATTAATGGTATTTAGGTGATTTTAACCTTGGAGATGTCCATTAGTAACATTGCTGTACACTTTTGTGTACAAACGTGTATGTAGATATAGGCCTTGTTTTTTTCTTGGGAGTGAACATAGAAGTGGAATCGCTGGGCATGCAGTACTCTGTGTTTATCTACTAAAGGAATTACGACAAGGCTTTACTGACCTTAATACCCATGAGGAGCACAGATTTCATCAGCTATCTTTCACCAAATTAGACTGTTCTTTGGGGTGTATTGGAAGAATACCACAGAGTTGAAGGACCTTTCTCATTACATCACTTCTGGGAGTATGTGATGCCCATTTGACATCATGGGTGATACTGGTCAGTTTCACTTGGTTAATGCCATGCTCATTTTCAGTGTACAGTAACTGATGTCATCTGAGGGTAGGCGAGAAAAGAGAAGGAGAAAAAATTTTGGCATGTTTTTCTTTTTTCCCTATAAGTCCATGTGGTGGATTGAGTGTTGTCATTTGTCCAGGGGAAGGAAAAGTGGGGATTACTTTTCCATTCAGCTGAAGTCACTACTGACTCCACTTGTTTATGATTGTTAAGTTTTCTTGTTCCCTAGACCTCCCATGCTCATGGATCGGCAGGATTAATATAGTTAAAATGGCCATACTGCCAAAAGCAATCTACAGATTCAATGCAATCCCCATCAAAATCCCAACTGAATTCTTCATAGACTTAGAAAGATCAATTCTCAAATTCATATGGAATAACAAAAAACCCAGGATAGCAAGAACTATCCTCAACAATAAAAGGTAATAAAGACACGTAATAAAGACATGTAATAAAGACACGTGCTCCACTATGTTCATAGCAGCCACATTTACAATAGCCTGAAACTGGAAACAACCTAGATGTCCCTCAACAAAGGAATGGATACAGAAAATGTGGTATATCTACACAATGGAATACTACTCAGCTATTAAAAACAATGACTTCATGAAATTCACAGACAAATAAATGGAACTTGAAAATATCATCCTGAGCGAGGTAACGCAGTCACAAAAGAATGAACATGGTATGTACTCACTGTTAAGTGGTTATTAGCCCAAAAATTCGGAATACCTAAGAGTCACTTCACAGCAACCATTTTGCTGAGCGTGAGGTCCCAGATGGAGGAGTTGGAGAAGGCACTGAAGGAGCTTAGGGAGTTTGCAGCCACATGGGGAGGGAGCAACAGTGTCAACTGGCCTGACCCCCCACCCATGCTCTCAGAGACTGGGTCACCAACCAAAGAATACACATGGAGGGACCCATGGAGCTGGCCACATATGTGGCAGAGGATGGCCTTGTTAACCATGAGGGGGAAGAAAGTCCCTTGGGCCTGAGGGAGTTAGATACTCCAGTATAGGGGAATGCCAAGGAGGAAAGTTGAGAGTCGGTGGGTGGGTGGGGGAATACCCCATAGAGGCAGGGGGAGGGGGAGGGAATAGGGAGGTCCCAAAGGGGAGATCTGGAAAGGGGGAAACATTTGAAATATAAATAAAGTACCAAAAAGTAAATAAATAAATAAAAAATAAAGAAAAAAAAAGGATTTCTTGTTCCCTTATTTTACATTCTGCCCCCATTACCCATTTAACCCAGGAGAAACATGCTTCATGTGCACTAGAGAACAGTGAGATGGGATCTTTATGTGGTCTCTGCTGGACGGGACACTGGACCAATAGATCTCCGTGGATAGATGCAAGACCCAAAGCAGGAACTCTCCTACAATCTTGTCTAAGAGTAATTCTCTGTTGTCTCTTGAACCCACCACGAAATACAGGTGGTAAAAAGAATTCTAAGATGCCATTGTGTGACAAAAGGTTCATCAGGGTGTTTTGTGTCCACAACATTCTGTGTCACCTGTGGTTATAGTCACCTGGAGATTCCAGTGCCCTGGAACATGAGGACAGCTCCCTCACATTGGTGACCACTGTGGCTGGCAGCTACCGAAGCTCACCCAGGACTACAGCTCAAGCACTTTGGCTCTCCTCCACAGAATATTCCAGGTACAAAGTTGTCAGATTAAATTTAATCCAGTTAAATGTGAATTTCAGGTCACAGCAGCTAAAGAATGTGAAATATAATTTTCTTTCTCTGAAATGCAAGCGAAACTGCATGATGTACATGTATTCATATTTGTTAAATCTGACACCCAGGTAAGGAAATTTGAGTTCCTTAAACAAAGAGATATAAAACTTCTTTAAAAAAAAAATAGATGCAAGGAAAGAAGCTGAGCATCAAAAGCTATGGAACCAAAAGCTCTGAGAAATGACAGGGGACAGACCAACCAATAGTTATCCTGGGGGTCTTCATCATTGCCGATTAGGTGATTCAGAGGATCGTGAGATCTAAGAGCACCAACAGGGCTCCACATGCGCTGAATGCCATTGACAAAGTGCATCTACTGGACATGTATGGTACATTTGACTTTAAAACAGCAGGATGTACACTCCCTTCAAAGGAGTGTAGGTCACTCATTTTAAAACTATGAGCTGGGTCTCTCTCTCTCTCTCTCTCTCTCTCTCTCTCTCTCTCTCTGTCACATACACACATACACACACACACATACACACACACACACACACACACACAATCAAGAAGATGAAGAGGCTAAAGTCAAACCAAATGGGTTATTTGATAATAATGAATATAACTATAAATAAAAGTATCCAAGAACATAGAAATTAAACACTATCTAACTGACTCACCTTAAAAAAAATGTGCCAAGAGAAATACAAATATATGCAGTGACATGAAAAGGAAAACATCAAACTTGGGAGGATCAGAATTTAGGTTATAACCATGGTTGTGGAGAAAGAGAGAGAGAGAGAGAGAGAGAGAGAGAGAGAGAGAGAGAGAGAGAGACTGACTTTAGAAGACAGAAGATAAGCAAGGAAAGACAGCATGTGCTTTTAAACTCAACACCCTGAAAGCAGAAATAGGCAGATCTCTGAAAGTTGAAGGCCAGCCTGGTCTACATAGTGAGTTGCAGGATAGCCAGGGCTATATTAGAGACCCTGTATCAAAACAAAACAAAACAAAATTATGAATAAAAATAGATAGACCAGAAGACCTATCATGAAAAGACTGCTGTATATCTTCACTGTTTGTGGTGGTGCAAATAGAACCATATACCATTGTCAAGACCTGAGGAAGTGTGTCTCAAAAGAATGAGCTTTACTTTAAGGAATAGCTCACTGGAAATGTACACCTGTGTGAAAAGTATTAATTAGAAGATCTGTTTTAGTTTGTGATTACAATTTGGTAACATGAAACTAAATTTTAAAATCAGCTGACATATAGTCAAATAGATGTGTGCACGCATGCATGTATGACAGTCTAGACTATATGAAAGCAGAACTTTATTTTTAGGGAGCAAGACAGGAAGATCAGTCAAAAAATTTTCACATTAGCAGGGAGAGCGTTTGTTTGCCACCCCCAAATATGGAACCTTGTTATAGGGTATCTTTAAACTGCATATAAAATTGACCTCACAATTAGAGGTCATTAGAGTGCAGCGTGCATATTTATCCCCATGAGCAGTAGGGCACTGAGGAAAATAATGATGTTACTCAGTGTACACTTACCAGACATTTTTTCTTCTATCAGAAATGATTTAGGAAAAGTGCTCAGCTACACATGGCCTCTGGGGTCAACTGTAAAAAAGAAAATTATGTCCAACAGGTAGTTGACATTTTAAATAGATACTAATTTCAAATTAAAACTCACCAAGTGAAAGTGTTAGCTTCTCATAAAGAACAGTATGCGTGGGTCTGAAGAGATGACTCAGCAACTAAGAGCCCTGGCTATGCTTTGTCAGAGAACCAGGGTTCAGTGCCCAGTACCCATATCAGATGGCTTATAACCACAGGTAACTCCAGTTCAAGGGAATCTGATGCCCCCTTCTGACCTCTGCAGGCAGTGTAGTCCTGGGAATATGGAACTTTTGCCAGAAACAGAAAAAGAATATCTAACCATTTCAGACTCTTTCAACTGCATCTTAGGGAAGTGAGGCCATGTGTCTCTGTGGCCTTTGTCCTATCTTAGTATATCTTGACAGTGTGACCTGGATTCCAGGCAGACACTCTGTTGATTTGCCCTTTTCACCTCTGGCTATACACTCACTTGGTAGAAGGGTCATGAGAGTCCTATCAGTCCTGGCCAACAGGAAGTCCTGTGGCAGGCCCTTATCACCAGCTCAATGGCAGACTTCCAGAATAAAAGGGTAATTAATGGTGTATTGCCCCAGTGGCTGCTTTCTTGTGGCATGCATCCCATTAAGATCCCTTCCCCTCTTAATGGTTCCCATGGTGGTGAGACTCTCTGCCTTTTCCTGTCTCTGTTTTTTATTCTCTCTCTTCTTAAGTTTGAGTTTGCCTTATGAGAGAAAAAAAATACAGAATTTGGCTGTTGGAGGGTGTTTGAGCAGGAAATATAATGATTTCCAGTTCCATCCATCTTCCTGAAAATGTCACTTTCCTTTTTCTTTTCCTTAAGTCTGTGTAAAATTCTACCGTGTACTTGTGCCACATCTTCCTTATCCGTTCATCAGTTATGGACTTGTAAACTGGCTGTCCTTTGTATGCATTATGAATAGTGCAGCAATGAACATCACCGTGCATGGCTCTATGTCTTATGTTCCTCAGAGTCCTTTGTGCCTGTGCTCAGGGACATATAGGTGGGCCTTACTGCAGTTTTAGTTTGCTTGTATTTTACCTAGTTTATTTAACTAGTGTGTGTGTCAGGCATGTGCATATGATATATATACATTTGCAGGCACTCATGCCATGTAAGAGATATGAAGCCTTGAGGATAACCTCTAGAACTGGTCTGTATCTTCCACTCTGTTTAGGTGAGAATTTCTACTTTGTTCAGGGCTGAATATACTGGGTTGGCTGGCCTGCAAACTTCCAGGAAGTCTCCTGTGTCTGCCTCCCATCTCGCCATTGGGGTGCTGGAATTTCAGACATGCACAGCCGCATCTGGCTTTATGGGGAGACTGGGAGTTCAAACTCAGCTCTTCAAACTCAGTTCAAACTCAGCTCTTCTCACTCGCATGGGACTCATAGAACCCATTGAGCCATCTCAGCTCTTTTTAATAGTTTCTGTTTTGTTTTGACCTTCTACATGGACATCTATAGAGGCTGTGCCAGGTGACATATCCCCTAAGAGTGTATATGTCCCGCATGGTAATCTTGAAGTTAAGTCGAATTTCTGTGAAAGAGTGAAAGCAATGTTTCCTGAGATTTCACACTCTATATTGTCGATTTCTTATTTCACGTCAGGATTCTATTTACAGAGAGCAAACTCAAGGTGCTGGATTTTTTAAATGTAGTAGAGAAGCTCTCTAATAAGAGAAAAAGCTGTTATCATAATCTTCCCAAGCTTGACACACATCTGTGGACCAAAACCCCATCATAGAGCAATGTCACTACCAGGACAGAAAAGACTGGATTGGCACAGGATAAATCCACATTGCAGACAATTTTGCTTTCATTTTACAGATTGTTCCTATCTGAAGCCATCTCCAGTGGATCCCCAGGTAAATATCCAGGATACTGAACACATGTCTCCAAGAAGTTCTATAGGAGTAAGGCTTGGGCCTGCATTTAAAACAGCACTGCTCTTCATCATACAGACATACAGTGGCATACAACATACCAGGGATAATGTGGGAACAGGCTGGATAGAGTATAGATGGAATTCAGAAACAGGATGTGTGCTGAAAGCTGCCAAGTGCATAATAGCAGCCAGTTAAACCTGTGAACCTATACTGGTTAAAAAGCCTCCTGTACTGTACAGGTTTGTTAAAATGTAGGCATTGGAGCCTACTCCAGACATGCCAAATGTCTTCCTTTGTTGCTCTTGTAGTATATATTGTGGATGCTTTATGCACTGGTGATACGTTATGTCCTGGGGAGAGATTATGTACTATATCTCAAGATGTTTTCCGTGCAAGTCTTAGATTCATCAGTGTTTGTGAACCAGATGTAACATTTACTGTTATAAATGAAGGCATGAAAATTAGCAATATTCATGTTTATTCTAAAATTCTAGGGGTTGACTTTGTTACCCTCGTTGCCACAAAAACAAGAAAAAATCTCATCAGCTGCACTCTTGATTACAGATGCCTCTCTCTGATTTTGCTTTAGAAAATTACCATTGCTAAATTAACCACAGCCATTTTAAACCCCTCTCCTCCACAAGCAGTTCTTGCTTTGCTCTCATCCTTGGCTGATGTTTGCACGATTGTCCAAAGGCCAGAGCGTGTGTCTCCAAGGAAGGAAGACTGAGAGTCCTGTGGAAATGGATGGCAGCAGAATGGCGGGGAGGGGAGGTAGGCCGAGTCGAGAAATAAGCAGAGTCTGACATCCAGACGTTTTAAGATAGGCAAAGGCATGAAAGGGGTGAGTAGGCAAATGCAAGGGTTCCCTCTGCTCTTCTCCTTGGGATAAACAGGAAGTCAGTTGGTTGGTTCCTCATGGGTCAAGGCTGTCATGCAGCCAAGCAGGTTTCTAGGCCACAGCTCTGCCCCAAAGGAGTGAGGCAAAAGCGCAGACGTCATCAGCACCCAGGAGGCAGTGATTAAGTCTTAGGAGCAGGAAGTGGGTGTGGTCTGCTGACAGCTGCACAGAATAGCCCCATGGCCTCATAGTCTGGGAGAACCATGAGGCATTCTCTCAGCATGTGGTTGAGCAGTAGTGGTTCATGCCTGTAGGGCCTGTCTAGATGTGCACAAAGTTGTCTGTGTGTTGGAATGCAGCTCTTACCCAAATGACTACATGTCCCATATATTATTAGTTTTTAAAATATAAGCACGTTCAAAGTGAATAATGCTGTATTTTTTATTATTTAACACAATTCAACATGGTCTTCTAATTTTCCATTTTCTGTCTTTATTGTATAGAAATATTGACTGATAATTCTAAGTAGTGACAGCCATTTTAAAAATTTGCTTGTCCTAATGTTTTATTACTGTGATAAATCACCATACCTAAAGACAAGTTCAAGAGAAAATAATTTATTTCATCTCAAAAATCCAGGCAACTTTTGAGCAGTGAGGAAAGTCAGGGCAAGAACTCAAGCAGGCCAGGCTCCTGGAGGCAGGAACTAAAGCAGAATCAATGGAGTGCTGCTTACTGGCTTGCTCCTTTTGGCTTATTCAGCTTGCTTTTTTTATAGTACTTAGGGCCACCAACCCAGAGGCAGCACTGCTCACAGTGATCTGAGCCCTTCCATATCAGTCACTACTTAAGGCCAATAAAGGGGCAACATTTTCTCAATTTATGTTTCCTCTTTCTTTTTTCTTTTTATTTTTTTTGATACTTTATTTACATTTCAAATGTTTCCCCCTGTCCAGATCGCCCCTTTGGAAACTCCCAGATGGAGGAGTTGGAGAAGGCACTGAAGGAACTGAGGGAGTTTGCAGCCACATGGGGAGGGAGCAACAGTGGCAACTGGCCTGACCCCCCACCCTTGATACTCCCGGAGACTGGATCACCAACCAAAGAATACACATGGAGGGACCCATGGTGCTGGCCACATACATGGCAGAGGAGGGCCTTGTTAACCATCAGGGGGAGGAGAGGCCCTTGGGCCTGAGGGTGTTAGATGCCCCTGTATAGGGGAATGCCAAGGAGGGAAGATGAGAGGGGTAGGTGGGTAGGTAGGGGAATACCCTCATAGAGGCAGGGAGAGGTGGAGGGGATAGAGGGATTCCGAAGGGGAGACCTTCAAAGAGGAAAACATTTGAAATGTAAATAAAATATCAAAAAAAGAGAAAGAATTCAGTGAAAGTAGAAAGGGAAGCATAGAAATGAACAAAATACATTATATACATAATATATACTATTATTATGTAGTATATATCATTTATTATATAATATATATTTATGTTACATATCTAATATTATTTATATTATATATTATACAGTATAATATACATTGTATAGTATAATATAATGCATATCATACACCTAATATATTATATAATTATAATTATTCATATGTAATTATATATAGTAACTAATATGTATATCTAATATATAATATTAGATATATGATATAAGTGAAATTGATCAAATAATAAATATGCACAGATAAATAAGTGAATAAATAAATAAATAAAACATTTAGCTGTCAAAAAAATAAAACACACATCAAATAGATCGTTTACCATGGCAAGTTGGTTTTGTTCCAGGGATGCAGAGATGATGTAATACATGTAAGTCAGTGTGATTCAGCACAAAAGGACTCAAGGACCAAAATCACACCATCATTTTGATGCAGAAAAGGTCTTTGACAAAGTCCAATATCATTTCATGGTGAAAGTCTGGAAAGACCAGGGATGAATGCAGTATAACTCAGCATAATAAGGGTTTTATATGACAAACCAATAGCCACTGTGCCAGCTAATTTTCTATCAACTTGACACAAGCTAAAGTGATTTGGAAAGAGAGACCATCAAATGAGAAAATGCCCTCACCAGAGTTGCCTGTAGCTAAGCTTTTAGAGAATTTTCTTAATTAGTGACTAAAGGGTGAGAGTTCAACCTATTGTGGATGGTGCCATCCTTGGGCTGGTGATCTGAAAGAAAGAAAGCAGGCTGAGGAAACAGTGGGGATCAAGCCAGTGATCAAAACCCTCTATGGACTCTGCATCAGCTTCTGCCTCCAGGTTCCTGCCCTGTTTGAATTTCTACACTGACTTCCCTCAGTGACAGAGTGTGGTGTGGAACTGTAAGCTAAAACAAACTCTTTTCCTCCCCAACTTGTTTTGATCATGGTGTTTTATCACAGCAATAGAAATCTCAAGAGCCACAATCATGTTAAGTAGAGAAAAACCTCAAAGCATTCCCACAGAGATCAGATATAAGATAGGGCTGTCCTCTTTCACTACTCTTATTTAATGTACTACTTGAAGTTGCAGCTAAATCAATAAGACAGGAGAAGGTAAGAAAAGGGATATAGATGGGAAAGAAAGTCTAGTATCGCTATTTGCAAATGACAATTTTATTAGAGTTTAAAAGAAAAACTCCAATGGCTTTACACCACTTGTTCTTGCAGAAGGCAGAAGACCTGGGTGTGGTTCCCAGCATCTACTAGGAGGTTCACATCTATGTTATGGATAGCCCTGAGGCTTTTGGTATTCTGCTAATTCTGCCCTCCTGGGAGGGGCTTCAGACAAGCAGTGAGTTACACCTGTGACTTCTTGTGAACTAATCTCCTAATGAATGAAAGAGCCAATCACTGGGCGCATAGGGGGACTTCCAGGTCTGAGAGAGGAAGAGAGGAGGAAGAGAGAGAGAGAGGCCTTTTGGAATGGGGAAAGCAGATAGGTAAGATGTAGCTACTAGAGTCTCCTGGTATCATGGTAGATCTGCAAGGATCCGCCACCAGAGGAATCAGATTATGATAAGGCTCACAAGATTAGGATTTAGTTGTTTCACCCAGAGATTGAGTTACTACTGTTTCTGAGCTAAGTTTGTCTTGTGTTTTCCTTCATGTGGCAGCTCATCTGGGTTCCACAGAGAAAGATACAGCGGCAAAGTGTGGGTTTGCCTGATGTGTACCACAGAGGCCATGGGGGTATTGAAGCATGGGGCTGGTGTAGTAGCGACCCACCAGTGGGGACCTAGTGAGCTGGGTGAAAGCAGGTTGGCCATTGCCCGCCAATGCAAGGCTGGCCAGCCCACCGGGGATGAGAGAACCAGGGCATAGCACGGGAACACGCTGTGATACATTCCTTCTTTTTTAATATTTCCCATAACATTTCTATGTATAACTCCAGTTCCAGGGGATCTGAGGCCATTTTTGACCTTGTTGGGTCCTAGTCATCCATGTGGTACACAGACACATATGCAGACAAAACATGTGCATGTATAAAATAAAATAAATGTAAGAAGGGAAAAAGGAGAAAGAAAAAAGAAAAGCCCCGGGGCTGTAAACCTTTACAGCTTCCTGGAGGAAAATGAAAGAGCAGAAATAGAGGAAAAGCCTGAATTTGAATTAAGCCAACATGGATGGCAGCCACATGGTTCACAGGCAGCCATATGGTAGGAAGGAGAGTGGAACAAAGAGTAAAGCTCACAAGTTAGGGAAGGAAAAAGAGTTAGTGAAAGCACAATTAGAAAAGAGATAGATGAAAAGTGGGCAGATTTAAGAGGCTGCAAGTTTGCATTTTTGTGAAAGACTGATCAAGGAGCAAGGATTATTGGAAGGGAAAGCAAATGACCTCATAAAAAGATAATTATTGTCCCCTTTACTTTTTAACTACAGCTTAATGGGAAGCATCCTCCTTTCTGAGAAGGGGTCCTTTGGCCTCTTGGCTGACCCAACTGGGTTGACTTTAAAGTAGAGCAAGAGGGTGGCTTGTCACCACCCAGAGGGAGATTTTCTTCTTTTGACCTGGAGGGAGCAGCCTTCCATTAATGAGGCTTGAAGGCAGAACCACAAGAAAGGCTTAGGTGTAGACAAGAGAGAGGATACCCACTCATGTGCAAATAAGGGCTCCTTGTAGAGAGCTTGTTAAAGCAAGGGAGTCAGACAGCATCATTTGTGTTTGCCAGGGATTCAAGCAGAGAGGTTTCTGATGGAGATTTCTTTAAGCAGCTAAGACTTCAGGTATGGCATAATGGGAATTTCTTGAGATGATGGAACTGCAGAGAGCATAGTATGTCATAGAATAAGGGCATATTCGCCTTTATCTAAAGTTGAGTTTAATTAGAGAAAGTAGGGTCGTTCCCCAACCCTGTACTCCTGCCTGCCTGCTACATCTCAAGGCATCCTGATAGTTCTCTCTGATCCTTCTCTGTACCGTTTTAGAGTCCTAGTCCTGGACTCTGGAAGATAGGGCATGGAAAAAAACTGGGTCATTCTTGCCCCAGAAAGATATTACTTGCTAGGTGGGTTCTAAAATTTCAGCCAGAACTGGAAAACTCACAGATCCCAAAACAGCATCTGTGTTTGGAGGTGAAGGCTTGAAAATAAATGGCGGCTGGGGAGCAGGGAGGGGTAGAGGAGGACAAGTCTGGGATTCAGGGCTGGTTCCCAGTCACAGCTTTACACCGAGCACACAGACTCTGCCCATGCCCTGTCTGAAGATCTGAGTCTGTTATTCCCTGCTCCCTAGGACACTGGAACAGGGGAGGGGGTTGTGATGGTTTGTATATGCTTGGTCCAGGGAGTGGCACTATTAGGAGGTGTGGTCCTGTTGGAGTAGGTGTGGCTGTGGGTGTGGACTTTAAGACCCTCATCCTAGCTGCCTGAAAGCCAGTATTCTGCTAGCAGCCTTCAGATGAAGATGTAGAACTCTCAGCTCCTTCTGCACCATGCCTGCCGGGATGCCGCCATGTTCCTACCTTGGTGATAATGGACTGAACCTCTGAACCTGTAAGCCAGCACAATTAAATGTTGTCCTTATAAGAGCTGACTTGGTCTTGGTGGTATCTGTTCACAGCAGTAGAACCCTAACTAAGACAGGGGGCAACCAGCTTTGGATTCCTGCAGGTCAGTGCACAGCAGCAGCAATGATAGCAAAGTATGTTTAACATGCAATTTTTCTTTTCCTCTTAACATTTCTCAATTCTGGGTGATGGTTGAAGCAAGAAGTGTAAGTGGTATGATATGGTCCTCTATAGATATAGAGTAAATGTATTGGGGAATCTGTTATTACAAAGGGGGGTTGTGATGGAACGATGTAAAAAATGACACCAGAAAGAGCTGGACATACAGCACTCACCACATGTGAGGACCACTAATCAAACACCTATCCTGGAGTTCTGGGACAATTGATGTAAAAGAATTACTCCAAAATGCCTTGATCCCTCCGACTGTTTGAGATGGCAGGGTGTTTTTGCACGTGGAATCATATTTAACCTCAAAACACTGCTAATAAACATGAGACAGGATATGGTTAGCCTGTTGAATAGATAAGGACAGTGGAAGAGAACTAACATACCCCGAGTGTCCCCATGTTGTTTTCACTCTTTCTGGACAGGAGACCCACAGCACACTGCATTCTTCTCAATGAGCTCCTGCTTCTCGGATGCAGAGATCAAACCCTTCTCTGTCACACTGGAAGGTAACACACAGGGAAATAAACACATAAAACAGAGGAAACCAGGAGTAGAAAGCACATAAAACCCAGAGGATGGAATGATCTTGGCTTGTCTGAGCAGACTACTTCAGTGGAAGCTATACAACGATGCCTTTCCTCTTCCTAGCTCATTGCATAACCCTGAACACAAACAGTAATGCCAGGAAATGCATACACACAGTGGAAATGTGAGCTTGTCCATGCTCCACTACCTTTCAGGGTACCCTCCCCTTCTGTCCGAAACACAGGCTCAGAGTGCAATGTTCAGACTCAGGAAATTGTCCAGATGCATCATATGAAGACTGAATGAATTCCACTGTCCAATAAAGGGACAATCTGAGGATCAAATTACAGAATGGCAATATGAGTGGATAATGGTGTGGGGGAAATGGATATTCTGAGTTATACTACTATAAATCATTATGGAGAATTAATAAGTTATGTACCAAACACCAGATCAACATTGCAGAAGCAGCAATAGAATTATAACACTAAAAAGCTATCATGGCAATAAGTGAGTTAACTAACTTTCATGACCATATTATTAGTCTCTTCCAAACACCACAGGATTCATTTAGGCATCAAGGTAATGACATTGGTTAAGCAATGCGGGGGGAAGAAAATACTATACCACATGTGTTCCTCATATACGCTTGCATCTGACTGTGAATGGCATGAGCTCATTATTTACCTCTTAATGTCCCACACAGAGAATGTTCCTGGAAACCTCAGAGACATATTCACACACACACACACACACACACACACACACACACACACACACACAGAGTATGTAAACAATGACACACAAAAGCCAATGCAAAAACACAGCTCTCACCTCAAAGGGAATAAGTTTATTCTGGAGTCAAATATGAGTGAGAAATTATGAGACAGATGTAGGTTACTACAAATTCTATGGTACAATGTGGAAGCAGTTTCATGAAGATGTTATAGTCACAGAGTAAATATAGTACAAACCAAACACTTCTTATATAGATTGATGGAATATTAAGTAGGCCAAACCTCAGCTATTGGCATTAGAAGAACATTGCTATCTGATGACACTTTTAGTTTTTTGTTTGGTAGAAAACTATGGTTTTGTTAAGGTGATGTAATGTGAAATTTAAAAAAAAAATTTGTGTGAGCATGCCAGGTCCAATTTGAACTATCACTGATAAGATGCTAGGTAATTCCAGCACAGAGGGACCAGGGAACAGCTACTTCTGGGGAAAAGAGAGCACAAGTAAATTGTAGTTAGGCCTGCAACATTCCATAGTCTCCATATCACGGAAGTTCCAATCAGTCAATCAATCTTTGCTGACACAGCTTCTTTCTAGGAATCCTTGTTCCCACATGCACAATGCCTTTCCCACTGTCTAGTCTAGCTCCCTGGTATCCATTAAGGTGTTGGTTGAGGGACCAAGAAGTCAAACCACATCTTCCAACAGATTTGTCAATAACTGATACACACAGGATGCTGAAAGCTACTCAATCATGTTCTTTCAATGTGAGTCCTCTGAAGATGGCCTATGGACTTGTCTCTGGGACATTTCTCTCATTTCCTTCAGCACACTCAGTAGCCTCTACATGCTCTTAAGGAAATAGGGGCAAACAGCATTAAACATCAAATAAATTCTCCATCATGGAGTAATCCCTGCAGATCATTCATGAGTATCATTGACATATGGTTTCTCACAGTTCACAGAAAATTTAATAATCGGTTCATAGAGAATGCGATAAACAGTACTTGTAATTTAAAAATAATGTCAGGAATAGTTGAAACAAAAAGTGTGAAACATTTGTGAATAATCTGGGTACATAGACCTATACTGCATATACATTAGAACAGCTCCAAACATTGCTGAATTACAGCCTACATAAATCCAGAGTATATTATGTTCATGGGTCTTATGACTCATTATTGGTAAGATGTCTATTGTTTCAAAATTGTTCTACATAGTCAATGCAGCAAGAATAAGAGTAATATTATTTATTTTAATTGGGTGTCTAATTCCAAACTTCACAGGTAAATGTATAGGAAAAGGAAACTAAGAAGCAGAACAAAGTCAGAGAAGAACATTGCCTGAAGAGAGACCTCCATATGGACCTAAGGAAACTGAGAAAGAATGCTATTGGAATCAAGGTTGACAAGTGCAGGAAGACTGAAATCAACTCACACACTTACAGACAACTGCCAATTTGTAGCCAACATTTCTCAGTGTATCCCATGCTTGAATCAAGCTTGTGTGTAGGCTGGGCTGAGAAGAACTGAATATTTTCTTGCTATGTGCTCCTCTACCCCCAGGTGCTGGGATTATTAGCATATATTCCATGCCTGACTTCCTGGACAACTGATATTTGATAAGTATTCAAAGTCAACTCTGTGCAGAAAGGATGGTCTGTCAGAGAACAGTGCTGAGGTAAGTGTATATCCTTATCCACATATATAAATTAGGATCTACATTGTACTATATGCAAAGACAATTCAAAATAGATTCGAGACATAAAAATATAAATTATGTAAAATGTGTAACAGAATACGCAGAAGAAAATACTTGTCACTGGGGGCTAGGTTAAGAGTTCATAGATAAGATACCAAATAAAAACATAGTTAGAGAGCTAGAGAAAGTGGAATCCATAAAATCTGAAAACTTCCCCTATTCCAAATGCAGGGGTGAAAAAGAAAATGATAAAGTTTGAGTCCATAGATAAGAGGAAAGTTGGAAAACTCCATATCCAATAAAGAATTTTTATGAAACCTGCAGAAAGCTCCCAAAAGTCACTCAGAATACAGAAATAGAAAAATGTGAAAGGTTTCAGGTCTTCTGTTGTTCACTGGGACACTGAATCGGATTGCACATTTTATAAGAGATTTATTAGTGACATTAATGCAGTATGTAGACAGTAGCATTGCAGGGATTCTTAGAAGACATCATGATCACATGGCAGAGTGGGTACCACAAAAGAATGCAATTTAAAATTTCAAACTGATCCCTAGCACACATTGTCCCACAATTATGTTCACATCACTGAGGTAGGAGGATCATTTAGAGTTCTAAGCTGGGCTAGGACACAGTGAAATATCTCAAAGCAATACAAAATTGTAACTTAGAGAAAGAGAGAGAGGGAGGGAGAGAGAGGGGGGAGGGAGGGAGAGAGAGAGAGAAAATCATTCTCATTTTCTTCTTTTAACAAAGGGGAAAGAAGCTTGGCTTAGGGTATGCACACTATACTCTGTCCTATCTCTTCCCACTAACCTGCTGCCACGAGAACACTCTGACACCCTAGCACAAAAGAACACCTTCTGAAGAGGCAGAATGGTCCCACATCTCTCTCTTTCTGAAGATGGCACACTGGCCACAAATCCCAAAGTAGGAGTGAGCCAACTCTGGTCTGGGATCCCTGTATCTGTCTTCCCATCCTCAGGGAGATTCAAGCGCTCACCTCTGGGAACCCATAAGCTTGGGTACAGAGAATGCTCCTTTCACTACATAGTTTCCTAGGTCACCATTGAAAAAGGTCTTCACAAGGACCCCAGGTTTCCATGACAACCACAATGAGCCTTTTCTATGTTCAGTAACTAGAAATGGCTCTGCTCCACCCTCTCTTCCATTCTCTCAAAGCAGAACTCATTCACCCTTGTTATCTAGGCCTCCAACTGGAGAATGCATACCCATAAGGGAAACTGCCACGGGCATGAAAGCAGAGCTTTGCTCACGCTGTGAACAAAATATATTCCTGGAGGCATGACCACACTGTACTCACCAGACCATGGAGGTCCCATGGAAATATCTTCACAATTATAGATGAACATTGTTGTCATAGCCATAGATGAGCACTTTATCCTAATTAATTACCTATGCTTATATAACCTCACAACAGAAAGTTAAAATCTGGGACATCTTGTGTAGAAACAGAACCTGAAAATAAAAACAGCACTGTCTTAGAAATGCCAGGATTTGAACCCTTAGCCCCATACATGTGAAACATGTGCTCTACCACTGAGCTACACCTCCAAACCTATAAGTAGTTTGATCATTTCATATATGAACAGAGACTGAAGCAACATTCACAAGCTTGCATGGATCTACACCAGGTCTTTGTGTATAATTGATGGCTTCCAGTTTAGTGTTTTAGGGGATTTTTATGTCATTTCTTGTATGACAAAAAACAAATCTATTTTCAACCAAAAGAAAATAATAACTTTAATAGCAAATAATCTTATGCTCTTCAAAACATAGCAGACATACAATAAATAACACTGAGTTATTTGGGCTTATCAATTTTAACTCAATTTTATGTTGGCTTATTAGTCCAATTAACAGTATAATGTCAAATTAATAATAATGTTACTGAATTAGCAATATGCTATCATATCTCAGAGCATCAAAGTTTCCAGCAGCTTCCTGAACACACCTCCATTCTCTTTAAAACATGCCTTAGCATTCAGGGCTTGAAAAACTAATTTCAAAATTTTGGGCAGGCTGGTCATTTTCTTTCACAACTTTTCCACTCACTACTTATCACTTCATATATTCCTGTGAGTAAATGTAAAGTAACTAGGCAGACTACTCTTCGCCAGCTGTCTTGAACTATCTACGGGCACCTTGAGAAAACTGTACTGAGATCACAACTGATTGCTGCTAGCCAGAGGATATGGCCCTGGCCTGGTTGGAAACTGCACTAGATTTACTATTATCTAAGTGTCACGGAAACTTAGATGAATCTACAATAATCTCCTATAAAGAAGAGTCCATCCCTTTTCATGATGACCTACAAAAGGGTCTGTAGTGGCTGTTGCTAAGAGTCAGGACTGGGATTAATTCACCACTAAAGCCTCAGTGGCCGTGATTGGTGGTAAAAGGCAAGGCTGTGACTGTTTCTAACAGATGTTGTCATTGGTCCCTGGATCCACCTCCAATTTTTCTGTAGAATAAGGTTGCTCATGCTTGGCTGGAAGATGTTCTTCTATGCTATGTGACCTGGTCTTGCAGCATTAGACACAAGAAGAGGCTTCTCTGGTTTGGTCTTTCCTCATCTATTTTTAATAACATAGTCAATGGAATGGATGATGAACAGGCAGAGACTAGTCTGGTGGTTGACACTTGCCATCATACTGTTATGGCTGGCAGCTGTCAAGTACAGTGAGAAAGAAAATCTGACAAACACCAGCACTTGAAAACCTACATTTATATATAATACTTGTTGATTTCTTTCTGGGTGTAACTGCAGGACATCCAATCAGCTGAGTGGCAGCATCACCACTGTTTGAAAAATACCTCCATGGATCAGAGGGTGAAACAGGCAAAATCAGTCTGTTAACTCTGGACACAAACAGAGCAGTGTGTTTACTGAAATGTGAACTAATCTTAAGTATTAAACAGGCAGTCTCGCACAGAGCTGCAGTCTTGCTACTAAGTCTGCCCACTTTTCTGAGTCATCCCCAAACTCTAAGTTTTCCTTTTCTTCTATCTCTTCTCTAGGGGTGCTTACACTAACTCAATTTGCTTCCCTAACACTGTGCAGGTCAGTCTCTATCTAAAGCTCACCTCCCTACCCCATGGCTGCCTGTCAATCATGTGGCTTATATCCATGCTGGCTTTAAGAAGACCAGCTTCTCCTGGTTTTATGCTCCATCATTTTCCCAAGGACAGCTGATGGGAATTTTAGCTTACCCCCCCCCCAGTGTTTTCTTTTCACTTTTGTTTCCCTCCTTACATCTATTTAATTTCATCTGTGTATGTTGTCTGCATATATATCTGTGTACCACATGGGTGCCTGGTATCCAAAGAGGTCAGAAAAGGCATCAGATCCCCTGGAACTGGAGTTATGCATGGCTGTTTTCTTATTTTCTTGCTAGTATGGTATGGGTGAAGAGATTTCTTACTGATCCTCAGCAATAACAAGTATCACAAGGAGTAAAGAGTAATGATGTAGCAGACAAAGTGAGAGATCAAGCTTGCATTCTACTCATCACAGCCGTGCACAGACCCCAGGACCTTGTGTCAGTTCTTCAAACTTGATGGCCTCAGACCTAGCACAAATAGGGCTCTCAGTATGGAAATGGGAAAACCCATGCATATGTACATGTCCCTAAGGTATACATACGTACACGTGTATACCATACACTCAGCCACCAGCAAGAAAGGAAAATTGGATCATATTTTATACCTTGTTTTTAAATCAGAAGGTGTTACTATACTTAGCATAATAGTTCATATGAAGGCAAAACCAGAAACAACAGAATATTAAAACTCTATATAGGAAAATACTCATATTAAATGTGACATATAAGTTACAGTTACATATTCACACATTCAACAGAATGAGATAAAATTGTGCTAATATCAGGGATCATAAAAATGCTAAATATTAATACGCATCATTTGGCTCATGATAATGATAAGGCTGTATGTCCTGCCTAGTCTGCTACATTATTCCTGTTCTCTAGGACTGTCCCTTCCACCAGGACTTAAAAATGCAAAAAATGCTGGCCCTTGTGACACATGCAACAGTAACCCGCTGCTGTGGAGATGGATCACTGGGTGAAACTTGCTGACTTCCAGCCTAGTTCCAAGTCTAATGACAGACCTTTTCTCAAATGAATAAATCAGAAAGTGATGGAGTAAGTCACCTAATGTACTCCTGTGGCCTCCACATGAATGTAAATGTTCACATGCAACACACACGCGTGTGCACACACACACAGAGGCACATGCACAAGCACCCACAGGTGCAAGCACAGAAGAAAAGCATAAACTGTCTTGAACAGAATGATTCTAGTTTTGCCTGAAAAAATGATAAGCATAAAAGAATAATTGTAAAACAGACCCCAAAAACCAGGTTGTTCTTGAAAGTCCCCAGAGAGCATAGCTCAGTGCTGTTAATTGACAGAGAATGAAAGTGTCTGGCAGGGAGGGATCTGGGTAGTCATACCGTAGCCTTATGGAGAGGGGTGGAGTGTTTGGAGACTCATCTGAGTGTCACAAAATTCAACCCAAGTATGAGTACCATATTCTGTACAAAACATACCTGTATATACAATTTGAACTGCACACTTTATACTAAGCAGAAATGAACTGAGGTGTTGAGCACTAGACCTGTGGTAATTCATAAAGGGAACTGTCCTAGTATACTCTTGAAACTTCCAAACACACTAGAAATACATTAACTTGGGGATATTTGCTACTCTGTAACAAACATCAGCCCTAGTCATTAAAATATAAGAATACAGTTTTGCTGCCACCTGGTGCCTACAATGAGAACTGCATCAGTGCAATTCAGGTCTATGGTGGGGAGGGAGAGAACATAGGCTGTGAACTGGACTTGATGGGACCTGGAGTTTGGGGAATCTTTTCACCTCGGTATGCTCTCATGACACATAAAAATTCATATCTTAAGCACTTCTAATATACACTCGAGATTGGAACCCAATTCTAATCTAAGGTGAACATTAAGAATAGACATGATGAAGCTATAGAAGCTAGGATGAATCTAAACAGGAACACACACATGCAGGCACACACAGAGCACACAGAGGCAAATCCATTTGTCCATCTAATTCATTTGCCCCATGAAAGTGACCACAATCAACTATGTACAGAAGATATATACATGTACATCTTCTATCAAATGTGTGTGTGTGTGTGTGTGTGTGTGTGTGTGTGTCCAGTTTTCCCAAGGACAAGCAACAAGGGACTGGCTGCTGCTGTTCTACTATCTGTGGCTGGCTGTGTATAATCAATGATTCTGACCCTGCAGAAGAATCACAGAATAAGAAAAAAAAACCTGACAAAATGATCAGTTACATAGTTAAGCTGAGTAATGATGATTGATATCAAAAAGAAAATTTAAAATTCAGTATAGTGTGTAGAGATCCAAATGGTGGAGAAGGAAGAACAGGCATCCCTTTGCACTAAACTGTGAGTATGGGTCCCCTAGGGTTGAAAGTTCCTTGGGGAACGGGAGAAAGATAAAGAGATCCCAGACATATCTGAGACTTGGGATTATGTGCTGGGAGATTGCAAGAGATGTGGGAGCTTCCTGTCCCCAGCAAGTTTGGTTCCCTGAGCCAGCATGTCTTGGAAGTAATGTCTAATGCCAGGGCATATTTGGGAGGAAAAGACAGATGGAGATTCTTCTCAGAACTCAGCTTCCAGGTCTGTGAAAAGGGGGTGTCAGAAAGCTTGCCTACAGATCTTGGAGGGCGTTTTTGTTCATTATTCCTGCTTCAATATTAGTGATCACATATTAGATGTTGAACTATATACATATTGTAAGATGGACTTTTGGAAAAAGAGTTGGGACAGGCCTTAGCTGCAGCATCTAGACTCTCTTGGTACTTTTACTAAAACTTTCATTTGATTCATCAGTGAAACTGGCAGTATGCCTAACATCCTATTAAAGAAACATCTCTAAGACTATAGTAAATTTTGTGTTTACCTTTTATTAGGCAAATGTAAAGAATCTTATTCTTTTGGAAATTTAGTTACATTTATATTTGGAAAAGAGAGCTTACATCTGAGACTTCTTCATCAGCTAACATATATTATTAAATGGCTAGTTTTCACCATAACTAGTTTGGGTATGCAAAGTATACTCATAATGTGTAAAAGAAATAAAATCACCTGGAATAATTGATGTCCTTAAACAGAACCACTGTATCTGCGTGTGTCTAGACAAAACCAGAGCTATTAGAATGTTCTTCTCCGCAAGCCAAATACAGGACAGATACAGGTACTACCTGTTCTATCCAGACAACATTGTACAGGGGCTAGTCCCCCACCACACACTGCTACAGCATGGCTTCTATTCACTTTGATCCCTCCCTTAACCTTCTGAAACATCCTTCAAGGGTTGTCTCCACCCACTCCCTCATCCTGCTCTCCTCCATCTGTTCTCTACACAGTGGCAAGACATCTTCCTTCAACAAGAATCAAATCATGTCCATCCCTATCTGCCAACATTCTACACTGATAATATAATCTAAGTGACACACTTGGGATAAAACCTAGCACATCCCCAAACAGCCTACACATTGTCTCTAGACTCCAGAGACTGAGCTTGTTCTGTGTTCTTAGACCGATTACAGTCTATATGGTGCAAATACACCAACAACACAGCGTGTACATGCCTTGATTATTTTTTTTTCTTGAATTCTTTTAGAATTCAGGTCAAATGCTAGTTCCTGGAACTGACCTTTGAGGACACCCCCATCCACCACAATCCCCATCTCAACCATTTTCTCTATAGAGTTGCTCCAATTACTGCTCCAATTCCCTCTGTTTACCAGCAGTTCCAGGACACCTGCTTTGTGAATTATACACTGCTGATTTGAGAAGTAAAATGAATAACAGTAAATAAATATCCCTATCATAATCATAAGGAAGTTCCTCAGCAACAGATATGGAACATTCTTAAACCAATAGAACTTGGTAAGAGGATGTGATTCCAGAGCTAGTTTAATATGCTCCTACTAAATCACCAACCAAAGAATACACATGGAGGGACCCATGGTGCTGGCCACATATGTGGCAGAGAAGGGTCTTGTTATCCATCAGGGGGAGGAGAGGCCCTTGGGCCTGAGGGTGTTAGATCCCCCAGTGTAGGAGAATGCCAAGGAGGGAAGACGAGAGTGGGTGGGTGGGTGGGTGTCCCCATAGGATGGGGGTATGGGATAGGGGGGTTCTGAAGGGGAGATCTGGAAAGGGGGAAACATTTGAAATGTAAATAAATTATATATATAAAATAATATGCTCTTATGGCAAGGGGGAGGGGGAATGGGATGAGGAGCTGCAGGAGAGGGAACAGGGAAGGGAGCAACTGAAATGTAAATAACTAAAATAAAATTTAAAAATGAAATTCTGTGTTTTAAAACTATAATAATAATAATAATAATAAAACTCATAGGACAGCACTGAGTGGGCAGATTCAGGGAAATTACAATCATTCAGGGGAAGGGCAAAAGTATCTCTAACATGAGTCCTCCCTTTGACAGTCAGAGCATATTTCTACTTTCTGAACTTCAACGAAGGCCATAAGGTAAAAAACGTTTCCCAGCATGCTTTTCTCTGTTCTTTTAAATAAAATCCACTGAATTCACAGTAGGCTTCTCTATTTATCCACATGGTTAACCCAGGACTGAATCCACAGAAGCACACTACTCCTTTAATTAAGAAACCCTTCCAGGGCCTTTCAGGTGCACATAAAAGTATTAGAAGAAAGTAAAATGGACCCAAGCCCAGGACATGGAATGCAAAATCAAGTCATACTCTAAATGCACTTTAACTATAAGCCAACCAACAGGCTTTGAGAGCAGTCAGATCTCAGCTGTCAAGTGACATCTGTCAAACAGCATTCTGTTTTACCAGGGCAGTTCGGATTCTAGATGGATGTCCCAGGCTTAGATGAATTCAATGAAGAGGAAACCTGGAAAAATGGAGGGCATTTCATGTCCAGATACACTGAAACATTCATCTCTGTAAGCTAACTGGATCTGAACCCACCCTGAGGGAAAAGGCTTAATTTTTCCTACATACAAATATCAACCAAAAGACTGCATTACATGGAAAGGAGACATAAAATTTACCAAGTAAATAAAAAAAATAATAAAAGGGAATGAAGAAATGACTTGGAAAATCTATTCTGCTAGTGCTCTGAACAGGAAATAAAGTGGTAAAATCAGAAAGATGTCAAAAAGCAGCTGAGTAAGTCTGAAGAAATTACCCATGATAAGGATGCAGATGTGGCCAGAGTTGGTACAGGGATTTGCATATTCATATTTTTCTCCTCTTCATGCTTCTTCCTTTTTCTAGAGGTGGTCAGCCATGTATACATACATGTATTCCACAAAATATTATTGTGTTTCACTTATGTGTATCCAAATATAATAAAATATAAGGAAATGTCTTCAAATGAAAACCTATGTTCTGAAATGCTTTACCTTTGAGGAAGGAGCAAACCCTAAGGGGCCTTCAATGGCATATGCACTATGCCATACATAGGCATCAATGTACATGTTTACTGTATTCTAATTTTTATGTTTATAATACCTAATGATGAACATTTTCTATGTGCCTTGATGCTGATGTTTAAATGTCCTAAACTAATTTATAACTTGTGAAATTAAAAATTAATTTCTAATCAACAACTCAGCTATTAATTTAGAAAATATATAATTTTATGCATTTGTCCCTTTTTATTGTCCTTGCAGGAATACTAAGTGTAAGGAATAAAAAATACATTTAATTTATCTAGGGAATAAGCATTTGGTAGAGATCATGAATGTGGTAACTAAGTGTCAAAAGTTTTCAATGCACTTTACATGATTCTAAATCCCAGGCCCCTAACCATTGAAATGTAATTGTTTTGCCTCGGCAAAAGATGATACCAACACAGGGGAAATGAATCCCCATGATCCCACAACTGATTTAGTTTTGGGAATTCAGGCCTCTTGAATTTAGTGCCAAAATTAAGAGCAAAGGGAGACAGAAAGCGATACTTTTTTTGTCTCCAAACCGTGATCTCGTCATGCATCTCCCAAACAGTATAAAACTTTCCATCACATATATATGCAGACATCATACTTCCTATGACTTCACAACTGACTGATGGGCTGGAAGTGAACACACCACAGTCTTATCTTCTCTGGAAGGAGTGGCAATGCCCACATTGAGTATTGGTTTACGTGTGAGACACACCCCCAAAGCTCACTCATTGCACAGTTCACTCTGCACGTTCTCTCCCCACAACACCTTCAGTTATTTATCATTGTGTCTCTGGCCCTTATCATGTTCACAAAAGGTTAAACAATAATACAGAGGCGCACATATCTAAGAAGAGGAAGCAATAGGGAGGTATATACATACATAAATATGATTCATAAAGGTGTTCTATCAATTACATGCATTCTTTTGAGAAAGTGAGATTACAGTTTAAGCACTTGTGTTAGCATGCCAGGTCCAATTGTAACTGTCAGTGATAAGAAGCTAGGTGATTCCAACACAGAGGGGCCAGGGAACAGCTACTTCTGGGCTACAGAGAGCACAAGTAAATTTTAATTAGGCTCTAGACCTGCAATTCATTTTTATAAGAGATTTATTAGCGACATTAACAAGGTAAGTGTGCAGACAGAACCATGGTGGGGGGGTTCTGAGGTGACGTAGTGGTCATGTGGTTGTGTGGCTAGCACTAAAGAATGCAACTTAAAATTTCCAATTAATCCAAAGCACAGCGGTATCACACAATTGTAATTCCATCACTAGGAAGCTGAGCTAGGAGGATCATTTAGAGTTCTAAGCCGGGCTAGGACACAGTGAAATGCTGTCTCAAAGCAATACAAAACTGCAAATTAAAACAAAACAAAAAAAAAGACAAAAGAAAGTCCTCTAACCAACTGCATATGTTAATAATCATCTGAGACATCTATACAGGATAATCATTGACTACTGTTTAGACTTTACCACTTCACCCGTTTCACAGAGGGGAAAGCTGGGATCGGAGAGTGTACACTATATTCTGTCCTATCTCCCCCTCCTGCCTCCAGGACCCAGAATGCCCTGGCAATGGTTCCAGCATACCCCAGGGCAGAACAGCACCCTCCGAGGAGGCAGAATGGTCCCACATCTCTCTCCTTCTGCTAGCAACACACTGGCCACAAATCCCAAAGTGGGAGTGAGCCAGCTCGGGTCTGGGATCCCGCATCTGTCTTCCCACCCTCAGGAAGATTCAAGCGCTCACCTCTGGGAACCCATAAGCTTGGCTACAGAGAATGCTCCTTTCACTGCATCGCCTGGGTCGCCATTGAAAAGGGTCTCCACAAGGACCCCAGGTTTCTATGACAACCACAATGCTCTTGTTCTCTGCTCTATAACTAGAAATGGCTCCGCCCCGCCCTCCCTTCCTTCCTTTCAAAGCAGAACTCTTTCGCCATTGTTACCGTTATCTATCAACCTACAAAGCACACCCTCTTAGGGAAACTGCCACCAGCACAATTGCAGAGTTTTGCTCCAGCTGTGAACAAAACATTCCTGGAGGCATGACCACGCTGTACTCACCAGACCATGGAGGTCTCCATGGAAATGTCACAGTTATAGATGAACATTTTCGTCACAGCGATAGATGAGCAGTTTCACGAAATAATTATCTTTGCATATATGCCCACATAACAGAAAGTTAAGGTCTAGAACAACCTGAAAAGGAAAACTCAAAAATTAAAAAGTGAACCCTTGGAGATGCCGGGAATCGAACCCGGTGCCTCATACATGCAAAGCATGTGCTCTACCATTGAGCTACATCCCCAGTCCTGCAAAGAGCCTGATTATAACATATATGAAGTCACAGAGACTGATGTAGCATTCCTAGGTATTGCAAGGATTTGCATCAGTTCTTTGCCTATAATTTATAGCTTCCACTTTAGTGTTTTAGGGGAATTTCACGTTATTTCTTGTATGAGAAAAGAATCTATTTTCAATAAAAAGAAAATAATATTAATAGCAATAAATCTTATGCTTTTCAAAATACAACAGACCTACAATAAATAACACTTTGAATTATTCAGGCTCATCAATTTTAACCCAATTTCGTGTTGGCTTATTAGTCCAATTAACAGTATAATGTCAAATTAATAATAATGTTACTGAATTAGCAATATGCTATCATATCTCAGAGCAACAAAGTTTCCAGCAGCTTCCCGAACACACTTCCATTCTCTTTAAAACATGCCTTAGCTTTCAGGGCTTTAAAAACTGATTTCAAAAATTTTGGGCAGGCTGATCATTTTCTTTAACAACTTTTCCACTCACTACTTATCACTTCATATATTCCAGTGGGTAAATTAAAATAACTATTTTTTTTCATAAAACCCTACTGAGCTGTCAGTTTCTAAATGTTTACGTGCCTCACCAGCTGGGTTGTAAGCTTATGGAAATGAGAGGTTTAAGACAATGTGTCCCCTTTTCTCGTATGCCATCTGAGTCTTAGCATACAAAATCATTAAATGAATAATTTATCTGTGTTCAGATGAGTGAAAGATAATACATATAACCAGAAAAGATGACAGAGTGTATAAAAATGTCTCTAAGATTAAGGACATTGCTCAACTTCACCCATTATAGATACACTACAAAGAATGCAATTAAAATAAGATTTTATGACTTGGAATAAAGACAAGAGTACTGGCAGAGAAGTTGTGATAACAAGGGAGAGTGAGAGCAACTAAAAAAGAGCAGACAGAAGCAGATGTAGATGGAAGGAGAGAGGGGACCCAAGGTCAAGTGTGGGGAAGGGACAGCAGCAGCAGTCCATTGCTAATGGGAACTGAGTGCTTAGGCAGTGGTGGATGATTGATGATACTCCAATGATCTAGTGCTAAGAAAACATGTGTCAGTATATCTCTGTAAGTCATGATTCTTTTGTATTATATTTTACTCTGGAGGATTTCCTTAAAATTTCCACTTTTATTTGAAATAAATTCACCTTTTCTCACATTAGTATGCTAATTACAGTTTTCCCTCCCTCTTCTCCTCTCAGATACCCACCAGATTCCTTCCCATCTGGATCCACTGCCTTCCTGTCTCTCATTACAAAAGCATGGGCTCTAATAGATCACATCAAAACTCAATAAAATAACTTGGAATAAGATAAACCTCAACTGTCACATAGAAGGTGAAGCAGACAGCAGAAGAAAAAAGCCCAAGAGTAGGCCCAAGAATCAGAGACCCACCTATTCACACACGCAGGAGTCCCATTCAATACTAACCTGGAAGCTATAATATATGCAGACATCCTGGTGCCCATGCCCTGTGCTTGCTGCTTGAGTCTCTGTGAGTTCATATACATTGATTTGAAGCAACTTCTATGCAGATGGAAATCTAGCTACCTCTGGTTCCATATTTACCACTCTTGGACATATATGTACAGGCCGATTCATCTCACCATCAGGACACCTGCTCAACCCATGGTCACTGCAGCTCTATTCCTTAATAGCCGGAAGTTGTAAACAAGTTAGATGTTCCTCAATAGAAGAATGGATAAAGGGGATGTGGTCATTTATAAGACAGAGTATTACTCAGGTGTTAAAAATAAATTAATTAATTTATCATGAAATCTGCATGCAAATGGATGGAAGAGAAAAAAATCACCCTAAGCAAGGTAATTCAGACTCAGAAAAATAAATATGGTATGTGTTTGCTTATATGTGGATATCATTAGTTAAATAAATAATAGTAACTAAGCTACAATCCATAGACCAGAGAGGTTAGGTATTGAAGAAGTGACTAGGGGGACACAAGAATCTCTCTGGGAGGGGAGGAAATAGTAGATGGTGAGGATGAATGGGGAGGGTGGAAGAATAGGAGGATCAGGTGCATTGGGAGAGAGGAGATGGCCTTGGGGAAGAGAATGGGGGAGAGACAGAATTGATGGTCAGTTGAGAGGAGTTAAGGAGATTACTGCAGTAGAAACTTTCTAAAATATATGAAGGCAATGCAAATGTAGTCTCCAAATAATGAGAAAGTTGGAGTCTCAATTGGCCATCTCATGTCACCATACAGGGATGGTAAAATCCAATTGAGATGTTTGCAAAAGGGCTCACATAGAAACCCAGGATACTGCCAAGACAATAGTTTGCTCTCTACAAACTGACAAGAAGGCTTCATTGCTTAAAGAAACACACACACATCTCATTGAACATAGAGAGGTGGAGCTGTATCTACTTATATAGAACCTTCACTTATACATTCAAGTGTCTTTGATAGAGGAAATTTCTTTGCAAGCCAACAAAAGAGAAACGGATACATCAATTCAGTCACAAGCCCTTGGATCTACAATGTGGTCCTGAATGCAAAATATGCCAGGGCATCTGTGGCGTAATCTTGTGGGAGTAAACAATCAACATCTGAGTTGACATAAGGCCCACTCCACTAGACAGGATCTACACCTGACATTGCTTTGGTGACCAAGACCAGAGACTAGATAGCCCAGGGACCCAGGGTAAAATCAAATATTACTGGCCTTAAGAAATATAAGGGGAGGGGGATAAAATGGCTTCAAATGATGTTCTGCTATATACATAGGTAAGCACTTTATTCAGAGAATAATGGTCAGACAAGATTCTTCCTGCAGCCGATGGGAGTAAACACAGAGACCAACAGTCAATCTTTGTTTTGAGCGAAAGTAGTGTAGGTTAAATGCTAGGCAGACTACTCTTCACCAGCTGTCTTGAACTCTGTACAGACTCCTTGAGAAAACTCTACTAAGACCACAATTGATTGCTGCTAGTTGGAGGATATGGTCCTAACCTGGATGATTTGTAACTGTTTGCACTAGATTTACAGTTATCCAACACTAAGTGAAAACTCTAGAATAATCTTCAACAAAGAAAAGGCAGCCCCTTTTCTTGATGGCCTTAGAGGGACTATAGTGACTGGTGCTAAGAGGCGAGACTGTGAATGGTTTAAAACTAAAGCCTTGGTGATTCTGATTGGTGGTTAAAGGCAAGGCTGTGACTGTTTCTAACAGATGTTGTAATTGGTCCCTGGATCCACCTCCAATTTTTCTGTAGAATAAGGTTGCTCATGCTTGGCTGGAAGATGTTCTTCTATGCTATGTGCCCTGGTCTTGCAGCATTAGACACAAGAAGAGGCTTCTCTGGTTTGGTCTTTCCTCACCTATTTTCAATAACATAGTCAATGGAATGGATGATGAACAGGCAGAGACTAGTCTGGTGGTTGACCTTTGTCATCATACTGTTATGGCTGGCAGCTGTCAAGTACAGTGAGAAAGAAAATCTGACAAACACCAACATTTGAAAACCTACATTTATATATAATACTTGTTGATTTCTTTCTGGGTGTAACTGCAGGACATCCAATCAGCTGAGTGGCAGCATCACCACTGTTTGAAAAATACCTCCATGGATCAGAGGGTGAAACAGGCAAAATCAGTCTGTTAACTCTGGACACAAACAGAGCAGTGTGTTTACTGAAATGTGAACTAATCTTAAGTATTAAACAGGTGAAATGTACAGAGTGTGATAACACAACTGAAAATACTGATAATGTGTATAAATTTTTGGGAAATATACACTAGAGAAAATAAGCACACCCCTGTCTAAACAGAGAGGCAAGCACTAAGAAGAAAAGGGAAAGTGATCCCGTTACTGATAACTAGATCCTCTAGTATGGCTCAGGATATAGTGTCTTCATGGGAGCAGACCAGCCAGCAGTCTGCACCAGCAGAAAGGACCAGGCAGATGGGGAAGCTGTTCTTTTTGAATACAGCCAGCATGGATATAAGCCACATGACTGACAGGCAGCCATGGGGTAGGGAGGTGAGCTTTAGATAGAGACTGACCTGCACAGTGTTAGGGAAGCAAATTGAGTTAGTGTAAGCACCCCTAGAGAAGAGATAGAAGAAAAGGAAAACTTAGAGTTTGGGGATGACTCAGAAAAGTGGGCAGACTTAGTAGCAAGACTGCAGCTCTGTGAGAGACTGCTAGAAGAACAGGGGTTATGGGAAGGAAAATCACAGGACCCCATAAAATGGTAATTATTCCCTATTTGCTCTAGTATACATTAAGGTGGATCTGCTTCTCAGGCTACTTGCTTGGCTGACAGAACTCATTATTAACTCCTATGTGGAGAGAAGGTGGCTTGTCTCCCCCAGAGGGAGATTTCATTCATTTAGCAAGAAGGCAGCAGCCTTCCATCAAGGAGGCTTCAAGGCTACTGTGAATAGTATCACACCAAAGCCTTAGGTGTAGACAGTCACTACCCACCAAAGCGCAAATACCAGTTTCTTGTTTACAGCTTGTTAATCAAGGGAGCCAGACATCATTTGAGTTTGCTGGAGTTTCACATGAAAAAGCCTTCATTTACTTATTAATTAATTCAGAATCTTATTTATGTTTATTTACTTTGCATAGTGATCACAACCCCTGGTTGCTCAGGTGGGAAGGTGTCATAAGACTCAGAAGGCCAGGTACCACACAGGTCTGATGGGAGAAATTATCCCAATGGAAGGGCATCGTGAGATACTAGAGCCCAGGAACCATACAGCTCTGAGGTGACACAGTGTCCATATGGAAGTACATCCTAAGCAAGGGAGCCCAGGAACCACACATCTCTGAGGTGAGACAGTGTCCCAATGGAAGGGCATAACTGAGCAAGGGAGCAAAGGAGCCAGAGCTCTGAGTTGAAACCTCCTCAGTAGAGGATTTGCAGCTCCCAGGGGAGACTATCCTCAGCTAGCATAGCCTGTTCCAGCCTCCAAACCTTTCACAAAGTCTATCTCCAGCCCCTCAAAAGGACCATCCCCAGATTATACTAATTTTAGGAGAAAAGTCTGAACAAATACCACCAACCACTGAGCACATCAAAATTTCTTCAGGGAAGATGAGCTAAGGAGTTCAGGCAGAGCTCTCATCTTTTTTCCTCCCTTCTGTTTTTGGCTTCTAAGAAGAGAGATTTATACAAGGGAGCAAAGAGGATTATCTGTTGAGAAGGTCTAGGATGCTGAAAGACCAATTCAAGAGTGACAGCCTCCGTTCTCAGGAGGAAGCTGACAACCAAGAAGTGAGCAGACCCAGTCTTTACATAAGGTTTCTTAGGGGTAGAGCTTCCTAGAGATATTTCCAGGGTTTAGATTGGTGCGATTTCAAGTCCTGAGTTGGGAGCACTCAGGGATTGCTGGGTTTTCTTGTTTATGGATTGGTAGATTCTCTTGCTCAGGGATTGGTGGCTTTTGTTCAGGCCTTTCACCTAAAATTAGCATAACCTGGAGATGGTCCTGTTGACAAGCTGTAGATAAACTTTTACAATGTTACAGAGGGCTCAGGGATTGGTGGCTTTCTTTCAGATTTTCACCTAAAATGAAGATAAACTGGAGATGGTCCTGTTGGTGGGCTGTAGATGAAACTTGTAAAAGTTTCAGAGTGATCACGGATTGGTGTCTTTTGTTCAGATTTTTCACCTAAAATTAGGACAACCTGAAGACTGTCTATTTGGGTAGCTGTAGATAACTTTTTGGAATGTTTTGAAGTGCTCAGGGCTTGCTGTATTTTGGTCAGATTTTTCACCTAAAACTAGAATAAATTAGGGATAGAACTACGGAAGGGCTGTAGATGAACTTTGGGAAAGTTTCAGAGGGCTCAGTGGTTGGTGGCTTTTTTTTTTTCATGCTTTTCACCTAAAATTAATAACCTGGGGATGGTCCTGTTAAGGGGGTATAGATAAACTTTGTAAAAGTTTCAGAGTGCTCAAGAGTTGATCGCTGTTGGTCAGACTTTTCACCTAAAATTAGAATAAACTAGGAATAGAGCAACTGAGGGGCTGTAGATAACCTTTGTGAATGTTTTGGAGTGCTCAGGGATTGGTGGCTTTTTTTCCAGACTTTTCACCTAAAATTAAGATAATCTGGGGAGGGTACTGTTTAGGGGCTCCAGAAAAACTTTGTAAAATTATCAGAGTGCTCAGGAGTTGTTGGCTTTTGGTCAGACTTTTCACCTAAAATTAGAATAAATTGGAGTTAATCATACTGATAGGCTGTAGGTAAACTTTGTAAAAGTTTCAGAGTGCCCAGGAGTTGGTGGGGTTTGTTCAGAGTTTTCACCTAAAATTAGAATAAACTGGGAATAGAGCAACTGAGGGGC
>JADRCH010007462.1:2474292-2488848 GCA_019843965.1 Rhynchomys soricoides
TGAGGGGCTGTAGATAACCTTTGTGAAGGTTTTGGAGTGCTCAGGGATTGGTGGCTTTTTCTTTTTTTTTTTTTTCCTTCAGAATTTTCACAACCTGGGCATGTTCTTTTTGAGGGGCTTTAGATAAATGTTTTAAAAGTTTCAGAGTGCTCTGGGATTGGTGGCTTTTGTTCAGATTTTTCACCTAAAATTAGCATAACCAGGAGGCGGTCCTATTGAGGGGGTATAGATAAACTTTTACAATGTTTCAGACTGCTCAGGGGTTGGTGGGTTTTTGGTTAGACTTTTCGCCTAAAATTAGAATAAACTGGGAATAGACCTACTGAGGGGCTGTAGAAAACCTTTGTGAATGTTTTGGAGTGCTCAGGGATTGGTGGCTTTTAAAAAGACTTTTTACCTAAAGTGAGCATAACCTGAGGATGGTCCTGTTGAGGGGCTATAGATATACTTTGTGAACTTTTTGGAGGCTGAAATGGGCTGGTTATGACAGTGAGGCATAGGGGAGGGATCTGGGTGCTGGAGCTCCCCATGGGTGTGCCTGCCAGCTTTCCTGCCTTTGGCTGCTTTCCTGCCTTGAGATTTTACAACACATACAAAGTATACAAAGTTTAGAAAGGCAAGCAATCTCAGGAGGAGTGGTGTGAATTGCAGACAGCCCCCAATCCTTCCTCTCCTGCGATTCCCACCCTCACCTCTCTCTGCCCCCAGAACCCACTCCTTTTCTCCTCAGAGAAAGAGAGAAAGCACCCCCAGCATACACCGTGTGTACCAACCTGCTCTGGCAGGTTGGCAAGTGCATCCTCTCCCACTGAGGCCAGGCAAGTGAGCCCAGCTAGGGAAAGGGATCCAAAGGCAGGCAAAAGAGTCAGAGACAGACCCCTGTTCCAATTGTTTGGGGATCCCCATTAAGTCAAAGCTACACATCTGCTGCAAGAGTGAAGGGGGCTTCTGTCCAGCCCAAGTTTGTTCTTTGATTGTTGGTTTAGTCTCTGTGAGCCCCCATAGGCCCAGATTAGTTGACTCTGTAGGTTTTCTTGTGGTGTCTTTGGCGCCTCCTGTTCCCTCTGTCCTTCCCCTGATTCTTTAACATGACTCCCAGCGCTCCACTAAAGTTTGGCTTTGGTTCTCTTAATGTGTTTCCATCAGCTTCTGCATGAACCAGCAGAGGCTTATTCTAAAAGTTCTTGTTTGCAAAAGTAGCAGAGTATTTATTACTAATAGTGTCAGAGATTTGCTCTCTTCTGAAAAAAGCCACCAATCCATGGGCACTCCGAAACTTTTACAGAGTTTATCTACAGCCCCTCAACAAGAACATCCCCAGGTTATCTTAATTTTAGGTGAAAAGACTGAACAAAATCCACCAATCCCTAAGCACTCTGAAACTTTTACAGAGTTTTGGTTTTTTTTTTTTTTTTTACAACCAGGTTGTGAAAATTTTAGGTGAAAAGTCTTTTAAAAAGCCACCAATCCCTGAGCACTCCAAAATATTCACAAAGTTTATATAAGCCTATCAGTATGACTGTCCCCAGTTTACTCAATTTTAGGTGAAAAGTCTGAACAAAAGCCAACAAACCCTGAGCACTCTGAAATTTTTACAAAGTTTATCTAGAGCCCCTCAAAGAGAACATCCCCAGTTTATCTTAATTTTATGTGGAAAACATGAACAAAAGCCACCAACCCTTGAGTACTCTGAAATACTGTAAAAGTTTATCTGCAGTCCCTTAACATAATGATCTCTAGGTTATGCTCATTTTTTTGTGAGAATTCTGAAAAAAGCAACCAACCTCTGAGTACTTTGAAACTTTCCAAAGTTTATCTAAAGCTTCTCAACAGGATCATCCCCAGGTTATACTATATTTAGGTGAAAAGTCTGAACAAAAATGGCCAATCTCTGAGCACTTTGAAACTTTTACAAAGTTTATCTATCACCCATCAACAAGCACATCCCTAGGTTGTGAAATTTTTTTGTGAAATGTCTTTTTAAAAGCCACCAATCCCTGAGCACTGTGAAATTTTTACAAATTTTATCTACAGCCCCTAACAGGACCATCTCCAGGTTATGCTAATTTTAGGTGAAAAATCTGAAGAAACCCACCAATCCAGGGGCACTCTGAAACTGTTAAGAAGTTTATCTAGAGCCCTTGAACAAGACCATCTCCAGGTTATGAAAATTTTGGTGAAAAGTCTGAACAAATGCCACCAACCCCTGAGCACTCTGAAACTTTTATAAAGTTTATTTACAGCCCCTCTATAGGACCATACCTAGGTTATACTAATTTTAGTTGAAAAGTCTGACCAAAAGCCTCCAATCTTAGATCACTCTGAAATTTTTACAAAGTTTATCTAGAGCCCCTCAAAAGGACCATCCCCAGGTTATGCTAATTTTATGTTAAAAATCTGCATAAAAGCCACCAGTTCCTGAGCACTCTGACAAGTTCTCCAGGTTTATCTACAGCCCCTCAGCAGGACCATCCCCAGGTTTTTCCTAGTTTAGGTTGAAATGTGTGACCAAAAACCTGCAATCGAGATCACTCTAAATCTATTACAAAGTTTATCTAGAGCCCCTCAACAGGACCATCTCCAGGTTATGCTAATTTTAGGTGAAAAGTCTGACAAAAAGCCACCAACCCCTGAGCAGTCTGAAACATTGTACATGTTTATCTAGAGCCCCTCTACAGGACCGTCTCCAGGTTATGCTAATTTTATATGAAAAATCTGCTCAAAAAGCCACCATTCTCTGAGGATTCTGACACTTCTGAAATCTATAACCCCTCAGTAGGAACATCCCCAGGATATCCTAGTTTTAGTTGAAAAGTATGTCCAAAAGCCTGCTATCTTAGATCACTCTAAAACTATTACAAAGTTTATCTAGATCCCCTCACCAAGAAGAAACCCAAGCTATGCTAATTTTAGATGAAAAGTCTGAACAATGGCCAACAATCCCTGAGCACTCTAAAATTTCCACTAAGTTTATCTAGAGTATTTCAAGAAGAACATGTTCAGGTTGTGAAAATTTTATGTCTGAACAATGGCCACCAATCCCTGAGCACTCTAAAACTTCCACTACGTCTATCTAGAGTATTTCAAGAAGAACATGTTCAGGTTGTGAAAATTTTATGTGAAATATCTGAAAAAAAAAAAAGCCACCAATCCCTGAGCACTCTAAAGCATCCACAAAGGTTACCTAAAGCCCCTCAGATGCTCTCATCCTAGTTTATTCTAATTTAAGGTGAAAACTCTGAACAAACCCCACCAACCTCTGAGCAGTCTGAAACATTGTAATAGTTTATCTAGAGCCTCTCTACAGGAACAACTCCAGGCTATGCTAATTTCAGGTGAAAAATCTGCACAAATGCCACCAACCCCTGAGCACTCTGAAACTTTTTCTTTTTAGATTCTAGACCAACTTTTTTTTTATTTTTAATTTTTTAAAATTTTTCATATTTTATTTACATTTCAAATGTTTCCCCCTTTCCAGATCTCCCCTTTGGAACCTCCCTATTCCCTCCCCCTCCTCCTGCCACTATGTGGGTATTCTCCCAACCACCCACTCCTCTTCCCTCCTTGGCATTCTCCTATACTGGGGCATCTAACACCCTCAGGCCCAAGGGTTTCTCCTCCCCCTGATGGCTAACAAGACCCTCCTCTGTTGCATTTGTGGCCAGCACCATGGGTCCCTCCATGTGTATTCTTTGGTTGGTGGATCAGTCTCCAAGAGTATGGGGGGGGGGTCAGGCCAGTTGACACTGTTGCTGCCTCCCTGGGGATGCAAACTCCCTCAGCTCCTTCAGTCCCTTCTCCAAGTTCTCCAACTGAAACATCACACTCAGCCCTACGGTTGCTGTGATGTGACTCTTGGGTATTCCGAACTTTGGGGCTAATAACCACTTATCAGTGAGTACATACCATGTTCATTCTTTTGTGACTGCGTTAACTTGTTCAGGATGATATTTTCAAGTTCCATTCATTTGTCTGCGAATTTCATGAAGTCATTGTTTTTAATAGCTGAGTAGTATTCCATTGTGTAAATGTACCACATTTTCTGTATCCATTCCTCTGTGGAAGGACATCTGGGTTGTTTCCAGCTTCTGCCTATTATAAATATGGCTGCTATGAACATAGTGCAACATTGTGGGGTGAAAGGCTTTGGCTTGCTGAGACTTGGCTAATCCCGCCCTTGTGGTCAGGAAGAGTGTTGGTTCCCATGAGAACTGTTTGCCAATTTCCTGACCCCTGCAGGATGTTTTGCTAAGGTGGGCTAAGAATCATGAGACCAAGATGGTCCCTTAGATAGCATTGCTGGCTTCCTGTTGTTTTGCTTAACCTTGTGTAAATGACTATATAAGAGCTCTGGAAATAAACAGCTTTGGCATTTGGCTTCCAAATGACGCGATTGTCTTTTCAATCTGCAGGCTCTCATCCAGACTAGTTCATCTCCTAAGCGGGCGTAGGTGACAGAACATGACTCTTTATTACATGTTGGAGCATCTTCTGGGTATATGCCCAGGAGTGGAATAGCTGGGTCCGAAGGTAGTATTATGTTCATTTTTCTGAGGGCCGGCAAACTGATTTCCAGAGAGGTTGTATCAATTTGCATTCCTACCAGCAATGGAGGAGTGTTCCTCTTTCTCTACATCCTTGCCAACATCTGCTGTCACCTGAGTTTTTGATCTTAGCCATTCTGACTGGTGTGAGGTGAAATCTCAGGGTTGTTTTGATTTGCATTTCCCTGATGACTAAGGATGTTGAACATTTCTTTAGGTGTTTCTCGGCCATTCGAGTTTCCTCAGTTGAGAATTCTCTATTTAGCTCTCTTCCCCATTTTTTGATAGGGTTATTTGTATCTCTGGAGTCTAGCTTCTTCAGTTCTTTGTATACATTGGATATTAGCCCTCTATCGGATGTAGGATTGGTAAAGATCTTTTCCCAATCTGCAGGTTGCCATTTTGTCCTATTTACAGTGTCCTTTGCTTTACAGAAGCTTTGTAATTTTATGAGGTCCCATCTGTCGATTCTTGATCTTAGAGCACAAGCCATTGGTGTTCTTTTCAAGAACATTTCTCCTGTGCCCAAGTGTTTGAGACTCTTCCCCACTTTCTCTTCTATTAGATTCAGTGTATCTGGTTTTATGTGAAGGTCCTTGATCCACTTGGACTTGAGCTTTGTACAGGGAGATAGGAATGGATCAATTCATAATTTTCTACATGTAGACTGCCAGTTGATCCAGCACCATTTGTTGTTGAAGATGGCTGTTATTTTTCCACTGTATGGTTTTAGCTCCTTTATCAAAGATCAAGTGACCAAAAAAGTGTGTGGGTTCATTTCTGGGTCTTTGATTCTATTCCATTGATCTAACTGCCTGTCACTATACCAATGCCATGCAGTTTTTATCACTACTGCTCTGTAGTACAGCTTGAAGTCAGAGAGGCTGACTCCCCCCAGAAGTCCTTTTATTGTTGAGAATAGTTTTTGCTATCCTGGGTTTTTTGTTATTCCACATGAATTTGAGAATTGCTCTTTCTAGGTCCATGAAGAATTGAGTTGGGATTTTGATGGTGATTTCATTGAATCTGTATATTGCTTTTGGCAGGATGGCCATTTTAACTATATTAATCCTGCCAATCCATGAGCATGGGAGATCTTTCCATCTTTTGAGGTATTCTTCAATTTCTTTCTTCAGAGACTTGAAGTTCTTGTCATACAGATCTTTCACTTGTTTGGTTAGAGTCACACCAAGTTATTTTATATTGTTTGTGACAATTGTGAAGGGTGTTATTTTCCTAATTTCTTTCTCAGCCTGTTTATCCCCCGAGTATAGGAAGGCTACTGATTTGCTTGAGTTAATTTTGTATCCAGGCACTTTGCTGAAGTTGTTTATCAGCTGTAGCAGATCACTGGTGGAGTTTTTCGGGTCACTTAAGGATACCATCATATCATCTGCAAATAGTGATATCTTGATTTCTTCCTTTCCAATTTGTATCCCTTTGACCTCCTTTTGTTGTCTGATTGCTCTAGCTAGAACTTCAAGTACTATATTGAATAGATAGGGAGAGAGAGGGCAGCCTTGTCTAGTCCCTGATTTTAGTGGGATTGCTTCGAGTTTCTCTCCATTCAGTTTGATGTTGGCTACTGGATGCTGTATATTGCTTTTACTATGTTTAAGTATGCTCCTTGAATTCCTGATCTCTCCAAGACTTTTATCATGAAGGGATGGTGAACTTTGTCAAATGCTTTTTCAGCTCTAATGAAATGACCATGCGGTTTTATTCTTTGAGTTTTTTTTATGTAGTGGATTAAATTGATGGATTTCTGGGTATTGAACCATCCCTGCATCCCTGGGATGAAGCCTACTTGATCATGGTGAATGATCGTTGTGATGTGTTCTTGCATTCCGTTTGCAAGAATTTTATTGAGTATTTTTGCATTGATATTCATAAGAGAAATTTGTCTGAAGTTTTCTTTTATTGTTAGGTCTTTGTGGGGCTTTGGTATCAGTGCAACTGTGGCCTCATAGAATGAATTGGGTAGTGTTCCTTCTGTCTCTATTTTGTGGAATATACTGAAGAGTATTGGTATTAGGTCATCTTTGAGGGTCTGATAGAATTCTGCACTGAACCCATCTGGTCCTGGGCTTTTTTTGGTTGGGAGACTGTTAATGACTGTTTGTATTTCTTTGGGGGTTATGGGACTGTTTAGATGGTTTTTCTGATCCTGATTTAACTTTGGTAATTGGTATCTGTCTAGAAACTTGTCTATTTCCTCCAGATTTTCCAATTTTGTTGCATAAAGGCTTTTGTAGTAGGATCTGATGATATTTTTAATTTCCTCAGAGTATGTTGTTATATCTCCCTTGTTATCTCTAATTTTATTAATTTGCATACTGTCTCTGCGCCCTCTGGTTAGTTTGGCTAAGGGTTTATCTATCTTGTTGATTTTCTCAAAGAATCAGCTCCTGGTTTTGTTGATTCTTTTTATAGTTCATTTAGTTTCCACTTGCTTGATTTCAGCCCTTAATTTGATTATTTCCTGCCTTCTACTCCTCTTGGGTGTATTAGCTTCTTTTTGTACCAGAACTTTCAGGTGTACTGTTAGTATATTCGGGTAAGCTCTTAGTATATTCTCTCTCTAGTTTCTTTTTGGAGGCATTCAGAGCTATGAGTTTTCCTCTTAACACTGCTTTCATTGTGTCCCTTATATTTGGGTATGTTGTACTTTCATTTTCATTAAATTCTAGGATATCTTTAATTTCCTTCTTTATTTCTTCCTTGACCAAGTTATCATTGAGTAGAGCATTGTTCAGCTTCCATGTGTATGTGGGCTTTCTCTTGTTGTTGTTGCCATTGAAGACTAACCTTAATCCCTAGTGATCTGATAGGTGGCATGGGATTATTTCAATCTTCTTATATCAGTTGAGGTTTGTTTTGTGACCAATTATATGATCAATTTTGGAGAAGGTACCATGAGGTGCTAAGAAGAAGGTATATTCTTTTGATGCAGGATGAAATGTTCTATAGATATCTGTTAAACCCATTTGGTTCATAGCATCTGTTGGTTTCACTGTGTCTCTGTTTAGTTTATGTTTCCTAGATCTGTCCATTTGTTGATAGTGGGAAGTCTCCCACTATTATTGTGTGAGGTGCAATGTGTGCTTTGAGCTTTAGTAGAGTTTCTTTTATGAAAGTGGGAGCTTTTGCATTTGGGGCATAGGTGTTCAGAACTGAGAGTTCTTTTTGGTAGATTTTCCCTTTGATGTGTATGAAGTGTCCTTCCTTATCCTTTTTGATGACTTTTGGTTGAAAGTCAATTTTATCTGATATTAGAATTGCTACTCCAGCCTGTTTCTTGGGGCCATTTGCCTGGAAAATTGTTTTCCACTCCTTTACTCTGAGGTAATGTTTGTCTTTAACACGGAGGTACGTTTCCTGGATGCAGTAAAATGCTGGGACCTGTTTATGGATCCAGTCTGTCAGTCTATGTCTTTTTATTGGGGAGTTGAGACCATTGATGTTAAGAGATATTAAAGAATAGTGATTGTTATTTCCTGTTATTTTTGATGTTGTTTATATTGTTTTTGTTGCTATCTTCTTTTGAGTTTGTTGAAAGATTACTTTCTTGCTTTTTCTTGAGTGTAGTTTCCCTCCTTGAGTTGGTGTTTCCCATGTATTATTCTTTGTAGGGCTGGGTTTGTGGAAACATACTGTGCAAATTTGGATTTGTCATAGAATAATTTGGTTTCACCATCTATGATTATTGAGAGTTTTGCTGGGTATAGCAGCCTGGGCTGGCATTTGTTTTCTTTTAGTATCTGTATGAGATCTGCCCAGGATCTTCTAGCTTTCATAGTCTCTGGTGAGAAGTCTGGTGTAATTCTGATAGGTCTGCCTTTATATGTTACTTGCGCTTTCTCCCTTACTGCCTTTAATATTCTTTCCTTGTTTTGTATATTTGGTGTTTTGACTATAATGTGACCGGAGGAATTTATTTTCCGGTCCAGTCTGTTTGGTGTTCTGTAGACTTCTTGTATGTTTATGTTCATCTCTTTCTTTAGGTTACAGAAGTTTTCTTCTATAATTTTGTTGAAGATATTTACTGGTCCTTTAAGTTAGGAGTCTTCACTCTCTTCTATACCTATTATCCTCAGGTTCTGTCTTCTCATTGCATCCTGGATATCTTGGATGTTTTGGGTTAGGAGCTTTTTGCATTTTGTGTTTTCTTTGACTGTCGTGTCCATGTTTTCTATGGTATCTTCTGCACCTCAGATTCTCTCTTCCATCTCTTGTATTCTGTTGGTGATGCTTGCATCTATGACTCCTGATTTCTTTCCTATGTTCTCTAACTCCAGGGTTGTCTCCCTTTGTGATTTCTTTATTGTTTCTATTTCTGTTTTTAATTCCTGAATGGATTTGTTCATTTGTTTGATTGTGTTTTCCTGTAATTCGTTAAGGGATTTTTGTGTGTTCTCTTTAAGGGCTTCTAGTTGTTTACCTGTGTTCTCTTGTATTTCTTTAAGGGACTTATTTATTTCCTTCTTAAAATCTTCTATCATCCTCTTGATAGGTGATTTTAAGTCTGAGTCTTCCTTTTCTGGTGTGTTGGGGTATCCAGGGCTGGCTGTGGTGGGAGAGCTGGGTTCTGATGAAGCCAAGTAGTCTTGTTTTCTATTCCTTGTGTTCTTACCCTTGGCTTTCCCCATCTGGTTATCTCAGGTCTTTCTCTCTGACTGTGGCTTGTCTTTCCTTCAAGCCCAGATGTCAATATTCCTGGGAGAGCAGCTCTTTCTCCCATCTGTTCTTCAGTCCCTGTGTCTGGATCCCTCCTTCATCTGGCTCCTCCACACAAGTGGGTGGCTCGCTGTCTCCCTGCACTGTTTGTCTATGGAGGCCTGGTCGCCCAGGCAGGCGTCTCCACTCTGAAACTTTTATAAAGTTCATCTACAACCCCTCAACAGGACCATACCTAAGTTATCCTAATTTTAGTTGAAACGTCTGACCAAAAGCCTCCAATGTTAGATCACTCTGAATTTTTTTTTTGATTTAAAAAAAAATGATATATTTTCCACTCTTGCCCTTGACAAATCCAAACAAATCACTTCCATGTAGAGGATAATTCCCCACAAGTCAGAGTCCAGCTTTACATTTTAGAAATATTGCCTGACTTGAATTTTAAAGACAATGTACATTTTATTCCTAGGATGTGCTTGCTTTCTTTTTCTTCTTCTTCTTTTTATTTTATTTCTTTTTTTTCTTTACTTTATTTACAATTCAAAAGTTTTCCCCTTTCCAGATCTCCCTTTTGGAACCTTTCTATTCCTTCCCCTCTTCCCTGCCTCTATGAGAGTATTCCCCCACCCACCCACCCACCCACTCTCATCTTCCCTCACTCTGAAATTTTTACAAAGTTTATCTAGAGACCCTCAACAGGACCATCGCCAGGTTATGCTAATTTTATGTGAAAACTGTGCACAAAAAGCCACCATTCCCTGAGCACTCTGACACTTTCGAAATGTTTATCTAGAGCCCCTCGGTAGAAACAGGCCCACAATATCCTATTTTTAGTTGAAAAGTGTGACCAAAAGACTGCTATCTTAGATCACTCTAAAACCCTTACAAAGTTTATCTAGAGCCCCTCACCAAGAACAAACCCAAGCTATGCTAATTTTAGATGAAAAGTCTGAACAATGGCCACCAATCCCTGAGCACTCTGAAACTTCCACTAAGTTTATCTAGAGTATTTCAAGAAGAACATGTTTAGGTTGTGAAAATTTTATGTGAAATATCTGAAAAAAAAAAAAGCCACCAGTCCCTGAGCACTCTGAGAAGTTCTCCAGGTTTATCTACAGCCCCTCAGCAGGACCATCCCCAGGTTTTTCCTAGTTGAGGTTGAAATGTGTGACCAAAAACCTGCAATCGAGATCACTCTAAATCTATTACAAAGTTTATCTAGAGCCCCTCAACAGGACCATCTCCAGGTTATGCTAATTTTAGGTGAAAAGTCTGAACAAACTCCACCAACCCCTGAGCAGTCTGAAACATTGTAAAAGTTTATGTAGAGCCCCTCAACAGGACCTTCTCCAGGTTATGCTAATTTTAGGTGAAATGTCTGACAAAAAGCCACCAACCCCTGAGCAGTCTGAAACCTTGTACATGTTTATCTAGAGCCCCTCTACAGGACCATCTCCAAGTTATGCTAATTTTATGTTAAAAATCAGAACAAACCCAACATCCCAAGAGCACTCTGAAACTGTTAAGAAGTTTATCTAGAGCCCTTGAACAAGACCATCTCCAGTTTATGTAAATTTTGGTGAAAAGTCTGAACAAATGCCACCAACCACTGAGCACTATGAAACTTTTATAAAGTTTATTTACAACCCCTCTATAGGAACATACCTAGGTTATACTAATTTTAGTTGAAAAGTCTGAAAAAAAGCCTCCAATCCTAGATCACTTTGAAATTTTTACAAAGTTTATCTAGAGTCCCTCAAAGAGACCATCCCCAAGTAATACTAATCTTATGTTTAAAATCTGCATAAAACCACCAGTCCCTGAGCACTCTGTCAAGTTCTGCAGGTTTATCTAGAGCCCCTCAGTAGGACCATCCCCAGGTTTTTCCTACTTTAGGTTGAAATGTGTGACCAAAAACCTTCAATCGAGATCACTCTAAATCTATTACAAAGTATATCTAGAGCCCCTCAACAGGATCATCTCCAGGTTATGCTAATTCGAGGTGAAATGACAAAAAGCCACCAGCCCCTGAGCAGTCTGAAACCTTGTACATGTTTATCTAGAGCCCCTCTACAGGACTGTCTCCAGGTTATGCTAATTTTATGTGAAAAGTCTACACAAAAAGCCACGGTTCTCTGAGGACTCTGACACTTTCAAAATGTTTATCTACAGCCCCTCTGTAGGACCACACCAGGTTATCCTACTTTTAGTTGAAAAGTGTGACCAAAAGACTGCTATCTTAGATCACTCTAAAACCCTTACAAAGTTTATCTAGAGCCTCTCACCAAGAACAAACCCAAGCTATGCTAATTTTAGATGAAAAGTCTGAACAATGGCCACCAATCCCTGAGCACTCTAAAATTTCCACTAAGTTTATCTAGAGTATCTCAAGAAGAACATGTTCGCTGGGCAGTGGTGGCGCACGCCTTAATCCCAGCACTCGGGAGGCAGAGGCAAGTGGATTTCTGATTTCGAGGCTAGCCTGGTCTACAGAGTTGAGTTCCAGGACAGCCAGGACTCCACAGAGAAACCCTGTCTCGAAAAAACAAAAAACAAAACAAACAAAACAAATAAACCAAAAAAACAAAACAAAAACACAAACAAAAAAAGAAGAACATGTTCAGGTTGTGAAAATTTTATGTCTGAACAATGGCCACCAATCCCTGAGCACTCTAAAACTTCCAATAAGTTTATCTAGAGCATATCAAGAGAACATGCCCAGGTTGTGTAAATTTTAGGTGAAGTGTCTGAAAAAAAAAGCCACCAGTCCCTGAGCACTCCAAAACCTTCACAAAGGTTATTTACAGCCCCTCAGTTGCTCTATTCCCAGTTTATTCTAATTTTAGGTGAAAAATCTGACCAATCCCCACCAAAGTCCTGAGTAGTCTGAAACATTGTAAAAGTTTATCTAGAGCCTCTCTACAGGAACCTCTCCAGTTTCTGAGAATTTTATGTTAAATATCTGGCTAAAAGCCACCAGTCCCTGAGCACTCTGACAAGTTCTCCAGGTTTATCTACAGCCCCTCAGCAGGACCATCCCCAGGTTATTCCTGTGAGACTGTGGAAATTTTTAAAAAACTGCTGCCTTCCTTGAGAACCTAAACTCCTGACCTTGGGGGAGTGCCAGATGTTCTGAACATGCAATCATTTCTGAGAAGTCCCCTCCCTAAGGATTCCAAGGATGACCACCTGCCTGCTATCACCCGGAGACACCTGGCCGCAGCCAATTAAACTCCACCACTAATGGAAAGTTCCTAACTCCTAGACACCCACCCCGATTGCGGTTTTTGAGCTTAAAAGCTGAGCATTTCTGCTGTTCGGGTTCCACAGGACTCTCCTGCATGAGGACAGTGTTGAGCCCCAGTGCACATTCTTATCCCGAAAAAAGCATTATGCTAATTGCATCAAGCCATATCTTGGACAGTCATGGGGGTTGCACATCACACAGGGAGACTATCATTCCTAGTTTAGGTTGAAATGTGTGAACAAAAGACTGCAATCTTAGATCACTCTAAATCTATTACAAAGTTTATCTAGAGCCCCTCAACAGGACCATCTCCAGGTTATGCTAATTTTTGGTGAGAAGGCTGAACAATGTCCACCAATCCCTGAGCACTCTAAAATTTCCATTAAGTTTATCCAGAGCTTCTCAAGAGAACATGCCCAGGTTGTGAAAATTTTAGGTGAAGTGTCTGGGAAAAAAAGCCACCAATCCCTGAGCACTTTAAAGCATCCACAAAGGTTATCTAAAGCCCCTCAGATGCTCTAATCCTAGTTTATTCTAATTTAAGGTGAAAAATCTGAACAAACCTCACCAACCCCTGAGGAGTCTGAAACATTGTAATAGTTTATCTAGAGCCTCTCTACAGGAACAACTCCAGGCTATGCTAATTTCAGGTGAAAAATCTGCACAAATGCCACCAGTCCCTGAGCACTCTGACAAGTTCTCCAGGTTTATCTACAGCCCCTCAGCAGAACCATCCCCAGGTTTTTCCTAGTTTAGGTTGAAATGTGTGAACAAAAACCTGCAATCTTGGATCACTATAAATCTATTACAAAGTTTATCTAGAGCCCCTCAACATGACAGTCTCCAGGTTATGCTAATTTTAGGTGAAATGTCTGACAAAAAGCCACCAACCCCTGAGCAGTCTGAAACCTTGTACATGTTTATCTAGAGCCCCTCTACAGGACCATCTCCAGGTTATGCTAATTTTTGGTGAAAAGGCTGAACAATGTCTACCAATCCCTGAGCACTCTAAAACTTCCAATAAGTTTATCTAGAGCATTTCAAGAGAACATGCCCAGGCTCCGTAAATTTTAGGTGAAGTGTCTGAAAATAAAAATCCACCAATCCCTGAGCAACCCAAAACCTTCACAAAGGTTATGTACATCCCCTCAATTGCTCTATTCCCAGTTTATTCTAATTTTAGGTGAAATATCTGAAAAACTCCACCAACCCCTGAGCAGTCTGAAACATTGTAAAAGTTTATCTACAGCCCCTCTACAGGACCATCCCCAGGTTTTTCCTACTTTAGGTTGAAATGTGTGACCAAAAGCCTGCAATCTTAGATCGCTCTAAAACTATTACAAGGTTTATCTAGAGCCCCTCAACAGGACCTTCTCCAGGTTATGCTAATTTTAGGGGAAATGTCTGACAATAATCCACCAACCCCTGAGCAGTCTGAAACCTTGTACATGTTTATCTAGAGCCCCTCTACAGGACCATCTCCAGGTTATGCTAATTTTATGTTAAAAATCTGAACAAACCCAACAACCCAAGAGCACTCTGAAACCGTTATGAAATTTATCTAGAGCCCTTGAACAAGACCATCTCCAGTTTATGTAAATTTTGGTGAAAAGTCTGAACAAATGCCACCAACCCTTGAGCTCTCTGAAATTTTTATAAAGTTTATTTACAACCCCTCTATAGGAACATACCTAGGTTATACTAATTTTTGTTGAAAAGTCTGAAAAAAAGCCTCCAATCTTAGATCACTCTGAAATTTTTACAAAGTTTATCTAGAGCCCCTCAACAGGACCATCTCAAGGTTATGTCAATTCTAGTTGAAATATCTGACAAAAAGCCACCAACCCCTGACCAGTCTTTAACATTGTAAAAGTTATCTAGAGTCCCTCAAAAGGACCATCTCCAGGTTATGCTAATTTTTGGTGAAAAGTCTGAACAATGTCCACCAATCCCTGAGCACTCTAAAACTTCCAATAAGTTTATCCAGAGTGTTTCAAGAGAACATGGCCAGGTTGTGTGGAGTTTATGAGAAATATCTGGAAAAAAAAATTAAAAAGCCACCAATCCCTGTGCACTGGAAAACATTCA
>JADRCH010007462.1:2488858-2503509 GCA_019843965.1 Rhynchomys soricoides
AAAAAAAATTAAAAAGCCACCAATCCCTGTGCACTGGAAAACATTCACAAAGGTTATCTACAGACCCTCAGGAGGTCTATCTCCAGTTTATTCTAATTTTAGGTGAAAAGTCTGATCAAAAGCCACCAACCCCTGAGCACTCTGAAACTTTTATAATGTTTATCTATAGCTCCTCAACAGAAATGTCAGGAGGTTATTCTAATTTTAGGTGAAAAATCTAAACAAAAGCCACCAACGCTTGAGCACTGTGAAACATTGTAAATGTTTTATAGCCCTTCAACAGGACCATCTCCAGTTTATGCTAATTTTAGGTGAGTTATCTAAACAAAAACCTCCTGTTCCTAAGATCCCTGAAACTTTCACAAAGTTTATCTAGAGCTTGTCAATAAGACCATTCCCATGTTATGCTAATTTTAGGGGAAAAATCTGAACAAACTCACATTTCTTGTCAAATCGAGTCTACTGAGTTTATGCTAATTTTAGTTGAATTATCTGAACAAAAGCCAATAATCCCTAAGTGCCAAAACCCATCAATCCATCAACAGGAAGGAAATCCTACCAACCCCTGAGCTCCTCCAAGCTCAGGGCTTGAAATCTCACCAGCCCTTACCCTGGAAATCTCTCTAGAAAGCTCTCCTGGCTAAGAAACCCTTTGTAATACTGTGTCTGCTCAATTAGGGTCTGTCAACTCCCTCCTGGGAACAGAGCCTGCCATGTCCACTTTGGTTCTTTAGCACCGTGGACACTCCCAGTAGATCTCCATTTTTATATGCTGCTTTATGTGACTCTCTTTCTTAAGAAACCAAGAAGTGGTGAAGAGAAGAGACGACAGGATGAGAGGAACTGGGTTAAGGCTCCTGACTCCTCAAATCATCTGAGATACCCTCCCTTGGGAGCTGCAATCCTCTACTGAGGAAGCTTCAGCACACCCTTATAAGCAGAAAGACCAAAAGGGGCTTAATTTCTTTTCTGAGGTATGCTACCCAACCAGTTAGCTTTTATGCTTTCAAAATAACTCTGCACCCTGGATTTCAGTGATTCATACTGCGGAATAGCTAATCTAAATATACAGCTGTGAACCCAATGGAGAAGGCAAAAGTCTTCTCGAGAGATCCTATTTGCTAGGGGGAAGGATAAAAGTGTTTCCTCCAGGGACAAGATCAAGGAACTTGTCTTGTATGCTTCTCAGCTTGACACTGTCTGATCTACAAAGTTCAACCTAATTTGGTACTTTTCTAAATGCACATTTTTGCTGAAGAAGTAAGTTAAAACTGCGTCTGAGCAGCCATGGGGCATGGATCTCAACTCACGATAGCCATCACCAAAGGAAGGCACAAGCCTGAAATCAGCCCCATCTTCCCAACCCCTGCCTCACCATGGCCTGATCTTAACTAACCCTGCAGAAACACATTATAATTAATTTGACATGGTACTCTCTATTTTAGGTCTGCCATGTTTTGCAGAGCACAAAATTTCTTATTAATATTTTTTCATTGAAAATAGATTATTTTCTCATAAAAGAAATAACATAAAAATCCCATAAAAATTCTAAACTGGAAGCCATAAGTCATATACAAAGATGTTATGCAAATCCTTTTAGAGTGTATGAATGCAGCTTCAGACATTGTAGATTCATATATGCTAAGATCACATACCTAGCAGGTGTGGGGATGTAGCTCAGTGGTAGAGCACATGCTTTGCATGCATGGGGTCCCGGGTTCAATTCCCGGCATCTCCAAGCTACTCTTAACCTTTTTTTCCTTTTGTTTCTTTACAAGATGTCCCAGACTTTGACTTTCTGTTATGAGGGCATATACACATAGATAAATATTGGATAAAGTGCTCATCTATGGCCATGACAATTATGTTCATCTATAATCGTGACGACGTTTCCATGGGACTTCCATAGTCTGGGGAGTACAGTGTGGTCATGCCTCTAGGAATATGTTTTTTTTTTTTTTCACAGCTTGAGCAAAGTTCTGCTTTGAGGCTCATGGCAGTTTCATAATGGGTATGATTTCTCTGGTGATAGATATCAAGTGTGAATCAGTTCTGCTTTGAGAGAAAGGAAGGGAGCGCTGGACGGAGCATTCCTAGTTACTGAGCAAAGGGGGAGCATTGTGGTTGTCATAGAAACCTGGGGTCCTTGTGGAGACCCTTTTCAATGGCGACCCAGGCGATGCAGTGAAAGGAGCATTCCCTGTAGTCAAGCTTATGGGTTCCCAGAGGTGAGCGCTTGAATCTTCCTGAGGGTGGGAAGACAGATGCGGGATCCCAGACCCGAGCTGGCTCACTCCCACTTTGGGATTTGTGGCCAGTGTGTTGCTAGCAGAAGGAGAGAGATGTGGGACCATTCTGCCTCCTCGGAGGGTGCTGTTCTGCCCTGGGGTATGCTGGAACCATTGCCAGGGCATTCTGGGTCCTGGAGGCAGGAGGGGGAGATAGGACAGAATATAGTGTGCACTCTCCGATCCCAGCTTTCCCCTGTGTGAAACGGGTGAAGTGGTAAAGTCTAAACAGTAGTCAATGATTATCCTGTATAGATGTCTCAGATGATTATTAACATATGCAGTTGGTTAGAGGACTTTCTTTTTCTTTACTTTTCTTTTCTTTTTTTTTCAATTTTCAGTTTTCTTTTGTTTTGAGACCGCATTTCATGATCCTCCTAACTCAGCTTCCTGGTGATGGAATTACAATTGTGAGACACCTGTGTGCTTTGGATTAATTGGAAATTTTAAGTTGTCAGCTTTTGTGCACACTCTGCCGTGTGACCCTGATTCTCCTCAGAAGCCCCCACCATGCTGCTGTCTGTACACCTACCTTGTTAATGTCGCTAATGCATCTCTTATAAAATGAACAATCTTATTAAATGTCCAAGTGAACAACAGCACACCTGAAACCTTTCACATTTTTTTCAATTTCTGTTTCCAGTTTGACTTTTGGAAGCCTTTCTGCAAGTTTCATAGAATTCATTATTGGATATGAACTTTTTAAACTTTTCTCCTAGTCATGGACTTAAATCATCTCATTTATTTTTTAAACTATGGAAATTTTTAGATTTCTAAGGATTTCACCTTCTCCAGTTCTCCAATTTTGGTTTTTATTGTGTCTTGTATATGAAATCTTCACATAGAACCTAGTGACAGGTATTTTCTTCTGTGCATTTTTAGACATTGTATACGTTTATTTTTTTTAGAAAAACGTTTTTGCATATGATACATATGTAGGTCCTAATGTGTTTGTGTGTGTGTGTGTATAATATTTATTAATTTATTTTATGTGAGTACTCTATCTTCATGTACACCACCATGCCAGAAAAGTGCGCTGGATCCCCATATGGATGGTTGTGAGCCACCATGTGGTTTCTGGGTACTTAATTCAGGACCTCTGAGAAGAGCAGGCAGTACTCTTAACCACTGAACCAACTCTCAATGCCTGGAATTTATATTTGTGGATGTGCATATGTGCTTACCTCAGCACTGTTCTCTGACAGACCATACCTTCTAAATAGAATTTCATTTGCATATTTGTCAAATAGCAGTTGTACAAGATGACAGGCATGGAACATATGCCAATAATCCCAGTGCCTGTGCCTGTGCCTGTGCGTGCGTGCGTGCATGAGTGTGTGTGTGTGTGTGTATGTGTGTGTGTGTGTAGCAAGAGTATGTTCAGTTCTCAGCCCAGCCTATACACTACCTTGATGGGATAAAGCATTGAAACTATTTAAATGTTCAATTTCAAGCCAACTGGATTTTATGATATACTTTTAAAATTGTATAAGAATATATTCAATGAAGTTGTAAAGTATTTGCACTGCATTTTCATAGGAAAGGCAGTTTACAAATTATTTTGAACAGTTTGAGCCTTAATGGATAGGAAACAAAAGCCTCTAACTTTGATCATGTGTGAAAGGATGTGTGCTGAGCTATCAAACTGTCACCAAAGGTTCTCTGTAGGTAGTTGGTTGACGAAAATTTCCTTTTTGTTCATTTTGCTTATGTGCATTTTCTATGCTCTCAGCACTAAATGTGTACTGTGTCTAGAAAAGCAGTAAAATAAAGTTTAAGGTTTTAAAAGCAGTGTCCTTCCTGTGTCACTGTCACCATACTGCAGTTGCAGTGGTTCCCATGCTACTATGGCAGACAGCTGGGAGAGAACTAGGCGGCCAAAGCCAGTGCAACAAAGCATGTCAGGCTCTAGTCCGATCAAACAGAGTCAAACAGAGTCAGAGTATCAGAGAGGCCAGAGATCTGTGTGGGATTTCATATTAACAACTCCTTGCAGCTTACGCAGATGATGCTGAGAACTTCATCACAGGATACATTCCTCAACTGTGTATGTGTCTGTCTGTATGTATAAATGTATGTATGTAAAAATCAGGAAAGAGTTCCTAGAGGAAGTAGGGATTGCTTTAGAAGCAAAGTCAGATTTGCTGAGTCCTGGAGGTGAGGTACATTTGTGCAGTCCCTGACAGTGCTTACTAAGGCAGGAGTAAATTCTGTTAGGTCAGTTTAGCTGGTTTGTCAATCACCAAAGTAAATTGGTAAATGAATGATGCCATGGGCCCAGGATAGGACACATCTTGTTTTTGTCGCCTGCTCAATATTTGCTAAGCTAAATTACTTCACTCTTCCAAACCTTAATTTTCTCATCTGCAAAATAAGAATCATAGTAACACCTACTCTGTTGGGTTATAGTTGTGTGAGTCCTGCATCCACCCCAGGGCTTGGGCCTCTGGGGGAGGTGAGACGTGGGAACTTTGACAGAGCTCATCCCACGGCACTGCCAGGTGGGTGTCGGGCTGTGAGAAGCCTTGGGACACCACCCGTGGGTGGGGGATCACAGCCTGTGGACCTGAGGACTACATGGAGCTGGCTCCATCTGGTTCTCAGGCTCTTGGGCATCTCAGGCACCACTGGATACCGAGGAAGAGCTGAGAATGAAGTAGGTGCCACAGGCTGGATCTAGCCCAGGGCAGAGGGGGAAAAGGTGAGGAGCCTGGCTGGGTCCCACTGGGGCCAGAGTCTTTGGCTTGCCCGTGGCTAGCTGGGTTGGTTTGATAGAGACTGTGGCTGGGAGCACTGAGTAACATTCTGTGGGAGACTGGATGTGACTCTTTAGACAAAGACCTGTTCCATTGTTCTCCAGGGCAGATACCAATTTAAGAGAGGCAGTCCATGGTTTTAGGGCATTTATTGTCATGGTGGAGAGTGGCGATGAGTGAAATTGTCAGTACCCCACTTTCTCAGGGCGGGCCTGAAGTTAAAATATCTTTTGCAGGGAGGAGTGGCTGGGAAGGGGAGTTTACTGGCTAAGCCTCTAGGTGCCTCATTAAAATGGGGATGGCTTGAGGCTATGTGACCACACCTCTACCTGTGGCAAGGTTTGGGGCTTTGCCCTTACAGGACTGATGGTTACAGACCTATGGAGAGCTGTGGCCTTGTGTCAGGAGCCTGGGACCCAGGAGCATGGCAAAGTGCCTACCGTCCCTTGTATGGTTATCCCCTGCTGGTCTCTGGAGTTTTAAACCTTAGCTCAACCAGAAACCAGGCTGCCTTTCACAGTCCTACACTATTTCATTTTCACAGTGCTGTGAAATTAGCTAAAATAATAGAAATCCTACATAGTCCAGTACCTGATAGGCTCATGGTAAATTGCTAATGCTAATAGAACAAAATATATCACAGCTTTAAAGACAGAGTTTAATAATAGTTATAAAAATTGCATGTGTGTGGGATCCAAAATGTTCAGAGGCAGAAGCCATTTATTTAGAGATCTTTGGTATGAAGTGTCAGAAATTCTTGTAGTTTATAGAACTCAAAAAGATATCTAGATTTCTAAATGAGAAAAGGGATGAAGGTAAAGGATATTAAATATTGGCCTTAGACTTGAGATGACAAGACGTTAAGTCCCTGACTTTGACATATACATTTTGTAATGCTTGTTAAATACTTCTTTAATATTAGGTATCATTTTATCAATCTGAAAAATGTGGTAATTATGCAAAGTATTTCATATAATTGTTAGCATGAAAATAAAATGAAAAAACTTAGATTTACTGTTTAGTGCTTGATGCTGAGTTAATGCTCAAATCATTCACGAAAAACTATTGGAATATCTATAATGTATTAGATTTTGTGTTCGGATGATGAAAATTCACTTATAATGAGACAATTATTTTAATTAAGTAACTTAAGTTTCCAACCAATGAAAAGCAGAACCATTACTGTTTAAATGGTATCCTTTCTCGGCTTCTACTGCAGAAACAAAACCACAGGATCTCCATGTCACAGGACAGCAACAGATATCTGAGAGGAGTCTCAGTGAGGATCCAGTATTGACAGAGTAGCAAAAGCCAGAGGTCTCAAAACAGACCAATAACTCATTGAAATGAGCATTTACAGGTAAAGATGTGTGGACAAAGTGTATACTCTGTGACAAACTGTGTCACACCATAGCTTCCACAGTGAGATATTGTTTTGTTGTTGTTTTTGACCTTTTTATTTGTTTTTTTTTAATGTTATTTTCTTTTTTTGTTGTTTTTCTTTTTTGTTTTCTTTTGGTGGAGAGATTGCAAGGGCAGAGGGTGGAAATGGAGGGACAGGAAGGTGAGTGAGGTTGGGATCCATGATATGAAATTCATAAAGAATCAATAAAAAGGTAAAAAAGGTATCTTTTCTTATTTGAATTATCAGCTTGTATATTCATTAAAATTATAAAATTATTTTCTTAAAATGCATAATTGAAATCAAAAGCCTTCAGGTGAAAACATTTGAGTCTCATTCGAGTCCCATCCGAAGGATATAGAATGACTCCTCTCCCTATGGAAGGAATTGCTTCCAGATGCACTGTTTTTCACAGATGTTAGCGTCTCCCACACCCTTTTCCTATGGTGTCATCGTTTCACATGTCCCAGAGTTTGTTTGGTGTTTGTGTTAAGTTTGTGTTAGGCTGCTATCAACCAACTTAGGGTCTTCTAAACCACAGCCTTTAAATCTCATAAATATTTTTATGTGTAATGTTAGTATATATTCACTGTAATTTACAGAGAATATATGACTTCTTAAAATTGTAAATTATTTTATACCAAATATAATCTATTAACAAGTTCCTTCAGTGCTAAACAATTATGTATTCACATTGCAAATATTCTCTACTTTTCATAAATTCGCCACAGTTTGATTTGTATTTGCCTAAGAATGTTTGCATAACGTATGGGAAAAATGGCTTAGAGTTTTGAACAGACCTGAACTTTTATTTTTCCATTTAGGTCTCTCTTCAGGCAATGTTCTTCTCTGACTTTGTTCTGTTTCTTAGTTTCTTTTTTCTATACTTTTATCTGTGAAGTTTGGAATTAGACACCCAATTAAAGTAAATAGTATAATTCTTATTCTTGTTTCGTTGAATATATAGTTTTGAAACAATAGACATCTTACCAATAATGAATTGTTAGACCCATGAACATAATATACTCTGGATTTATGTAGGCTGTAATTCAGCAATATTTTGAGCTGTTCTAATGTATAGGCAGTATAGGTCTATGTACCCAGATTATTCACAAATGTTTCACACTTTTTGATTGAACTATTCCTATATTATTTTAAAACTACAAGTACTTTTTATTTCATTCTCTGTGAACCGATTATTAAATTTTCTGTGAACAGTCAGAAACCATATGTCAATGATACTCATGAATGATCTGCATGGATTACTGAATGATGGAGACTTTATTTGATGTTTAATGCAGTTTGTCCCTATTTCCTTAAGAGCATGTAGAGGTTACTGAATGTGCTGAAGGAAATGAGAGAAATGTCCCAGAGACAAGTCCACAGGCCATCTTCAGAGGACTCACATTGAAAGAACATGATTTCAGCATCCTGTGTGCAACGGTTATTGGTGAATCTGTTGGAAGACGTGGTTTGACTTCTTGGTCCCTCAATCCACACCTTAATGGATGCCAGGGAGAGGGGCGTTGTGTGTATTGGAACAAAGATTCCTAGAAAGAAGCTGGGTCTGCAAAGATTGATTGACGGATTGGAGGCCATCAAATTTGAAGTACTCACACAGGGTACTGGGGTCTGTGCACAGCTATGACAAGTAGAATGCAGACTTGATCTCTCACTTTGTCTGCTACATTATTACTCTTTACTCCTTGTGATATTTGTTATTGCTGAGGATCAGAAAGAAATCTCTTCACCCATACCATGCTAGCAAGAAAATAAGAAACCAGAAATCACAGGACATCAGAAGCATTAGATCGAAAGCACCCACAGCTTGGTGTGGTCCTGAACTTTCACATTGTTGGGACTGTCTCTTGTTAGCTATTGCACATGCTAAGGTAGCAGTCTCCTGAGCTCCTGGGAATTGTTTTGTTACCACAGCTTGTCTGGTTGGAGGAGCTCTGGGATTACAGACATATACTGTCTCATCCAACCTTACCTGAATTCCGGAGATCTGACCTAAGGTCTTCATGCTTTTCTGACAAGCACTTTACCCAGGGAGCCATTTAATCTCCCCTGCATTTCCTTCTCACTGCTGCATTCTGGAGTCTCTGATTCAAATCTTGTCACTGAGAGATAAAGGATTCTTTTCTTCTTTCTGAGTCAGCCACACTTCTAAGTTTCTATACCAAAGGCACAATGACAGATATCAAAAGGCATAAATAAGTATAAGGTCTTTCCTTGTAAAATAAATCATGACAGAACAAGACTAAAAATAATATAGATTTTCACCAATGTGGGAGCAACTGGATACTCCAAGTTACTTCTACATCTTCTACTAGAATGCAGGTATACTACAGCAGAAGGACTCCCTTTATCTATTACTATAAATGATCTTCAGTGTATTAATAAGTGAAGAGATTAAGATATTAAAAATGCCTATGCCAGACACCATGTAGTATGCATTGGATATATGTAGCATTGGATAGTTACATGAAGGAATTCAAATATTAGATTAAATTCATGTAAATTTCAAATTTTATTTTCATATCATACTCATCCTATTTAAAGTGTTCATATATTCAGTGTCTAAACTTGATACAGCTTAAATGTAAAGGAAAACAAATAAGATTTATATTCTACTACACAGGGTTCTAGAGTAAAAATAGTTTTTAGAAAAAGGGAACTATTGGCTATTCAAAGTAGAACAGTTAGCTATCCCTGCCACTCAAGTGTAGGCAAGGCTTTCCCTGCTGTGGTCTCCCTTTGTAAACTTTGTATGCTTTGTAAACGTTGTAAACCCTCAAGGGAAGGAGCCAGGTCCCTGCTTGAGGAGCTCCAGCATCCAGGAACCATCCTAACTGTCATAACAGAGATTCCAGCCTCTGTAAAGTTCACAAAGTTTATCTCCAGCCTCTCAACAGGACCCGCCCCATATCATGCTAATTTTAGGTGAAAAGTCTGAACATAGGCCACCAGTCTCTGAGCACAAGAACTCACCAAACCATCAACAGGAAAACCCACCAATTCTGTGCTCCCCCAAGCTCAGGGCTTGAAATCCAACTAATATACATCTTGTACACCTCCTCCTGCCCCAGATTATGCTAATTTTAGGTGAAAAGCCTAAACAAAAGCTACCAATACTGAGCACAAGAACTCACCAATCCATCAACAGGAAAACCTACCAGTTGCTGAGTTCCCCCATGCTCAGGACTTGAAATTCCACCAATCTACACCCTGTAAATCTCCTCCCTGGAAAACTCCTGCTTCTAAGAACTCCTCTATATATTGACTGCTCAGTTCCTGGCTATCATCTCCCATGCTGCAGCTTAGGCAGCCACTAGTCTTTTATGAGATTTGCTGCCTGGCATGACTCTCAGAATTAGTTAGGACGCAATGTAGAGAAGAAGGGAGGAAGTGAAACAAAGGATCTAGGCTAAGCAGAAAGGCCAACAAAAGCTGGGATCAGGATGTAAAGGAAATAATAAATAAATTAATGAACGAATAAATAAATAAATATGTCCATATTATACACAAACAAACAAATAAATGGGCCTTCTCACTTGAATACCTAGGATCAGGATGTAAAATAAATAATAACTAAATCAATATCTTCAGGATTATAAATAACTTAATAGGCCTTTCTCACTCAAATCCCTGGCAAGCACAGCTTATTTCTGACATCTTTGAGTGGGTATCTTCTCTCTGTCTGTATGCCTCAATTTGTAGATGGCTATCCATTGACTGATTACATAATTGTTGCCTTCTGAACATCTCATCAAATACCCATATGTACAGATATCTACAGGAGACAAAAGGAGATGGCCAGACACCTTATAGCTAGAGTGAAGGGTGGTTGTAAGCCATGTGAACTTTAATCCTCTAGTAAAGCAAGAGGTATTCCCCAGCACCGAGCCATCTTAGACATTTATCAATCATTTTGAGGTAGATTTGATGAGAATGTCCCCCTTTTGCTCAGGTATTTGAACATTTGTTCTCCTGTGGATGGCTCTGTTTTAGGAGGTTATGAAAAGGTACAGCCTGCTAGAGGAAGTGTATCATTGAGAGCAGCTTGGAGAACCTTGTTCCACTTCCAGCTTGTTCTCTGCTTCATGGATTTTGTTGAAGATGTGAAATCTCAACTTACTCTTCCTATTTCCATGCTTGTCATTTGCTGCCTTCCTCCCAGGCCATCCACTCTACAGGTCAAAATAAACTATTTCTTCTCTGAGTTGTTCTAGATCAGGGTAATTGGAAAGGAATTAATAATGAAGTTGATATCATTGAGTACACTCCTGTGATGAACAACATGATTTCCTGGCTTGTTAGAGAATTTAGTAGACTGGAACGATGAACTAGAAAAGTGGGAAATGCTATAAACAAAATTTATTGGACCATTATGGAGGACAGCTTGAAGCTTCTAGTGCTCAGATTAATGGTGAGTTTAGAGCCCCAACTCAAGAAGATTCAGACAGAAGCATGGATTTTAACAGCAAGCTTGCCAAAGGCCTTTCCTGTGAAATTTTGAAAACAAATTCAGCTATGTCCTTAAATTTTCCTATGAAATTGTCTTGGGTTTTAGCTTGATTATTATTTACTTAACTGCTATTATCTACATATAATCAAATACACCCCATATTTATCTTTCTGCATGTGGGTTATCTCACTCAGGAAGATTTTTTTATTCCATCCAGTCCCATGCTGATTTCATGATTAATTAATTAATGTTTAGCATCTGAATAATACTCTATCTTATAAATGACCACATTCCCTTTATCCATTCTTCTATTGAGGAACATCTAATTTGTTTACAACTTCCGGCTATTAAGAAATAGAGCTGCAGTGACCATGGGCTGAGCAGGTGTCCTGGTGGTGAGATGAATCGGCCTGTACATATATGTCCAAGAGTGGTAAACATGGAACCAGAGGCAGCTAGATTTCCATCTGCATACAAGTTGCTCCAAATCAACATATATGAACTCACAGAGACTCAAGAAGCAGGCACAAGGCATGCACCAGGATGTCTGCATATATTATAGCTTCCAGGTTAGTACTGAATGGGACTCCTGAGTGTGTGAATAGGTGGATCTCTGATTCTTGGGCCTACTCTTGGGCTCTTTTCTTCTGTTCTCTGGTTCCACTACTATTTGATAATTAAGGTTTATCTTATTCCAAGTTATTTTATTATGTTTTGATGTGATCTATTAGAGCCCATGCTTTTGTAATGAGAGACATGAAGGCAGTGGATCCAGATGGGAGGGAATCTGGTGTGTATCTGAGAGGAGAAGAGGGAGGAAAAACTGTAATTAGCATATTTATGTGATAAAAACTAAATTTATTTTGAATAAAAGTGGAAAATTTAAGGAAAACCCCCAGAACATACGAAGTGATAAGTAGTGTGTGGAAAAGTTGTGAAAGATGATTAGCCTACCAAAAATTTGAAAACAAATTTTCAAGCCCTGAAAGCTAAGGCATGATTTAAAAGAGAATAGATGTGTGTGCAGAAAGTTGCAGGAAATTTCGATGCTCTGAGATATGACAGCATATTGCTAATTCAGTAACACGCTGGTTTTTTAAGACATATAAACACTTGTTTCACAACTTTGCCATATTGTGCCAAGGAGACATGTACTGAGAACATTTAAATCACTGGGGCAGCCAATGCTGAGACTCTTTCAGGCAGCAAGGTTCAGATGCACCAACATAGTGGCCACCTTTGCTTCACTTAGAGCCATCTCCATTCTTGGGGACATTAGTCCTATTTTATACCAGATTTTCACTAGAGGCTCCCTGTTCTTCCAAATGAGTTCATGACAATACATGATATACCATATTCCAAAGAGAACTCCTCCAATTGCGGCTCCAGAATCAAAATTTTTCCCTAGGATCACCCCAGCTGTATCCATGGCAATGATGGCTTTTAAGGCATTGCTTACCATGAAGGCAAAGACAAAGAGGAGTATGATAGCGAGTCTCTTCTCTGGGATATATCTTAAAGAAAAATATGATGCAGATCATGTTAGGCACTAGGAAAGCAACTTTCAGTCTGTCTAAGTTCATATAGGCTTTGAACAGAATATGTAGTAGCTTGTGGGTGTAGCTCAGTGGTAGAGCACCTGTTCTGTGAGCATGGGGTCCCGGGTTCGATTCCCGGCATCTGCAAGCTTTTCTTTTTCCTCTTCAGGGTCTGTTTTTCTACATAGGGTGTCACAACCCAGGAGATATTTCCATGGAGACCTTCATAATCTGGTGAGTATGATGAAATAGCTCACCTATGACAGTTACAAAAATGTTCCTCTGTAACCTTGACAACATTTCCACGGAGACCTCCATAGTCTGGGGAGAACACCGTGGTTAAGCCTCTAGGAATATATTTTGTTTGCTTGAGTGAAGCTCTGTTTTCAGGCTCATGGCAGTTTCCTAGAGGGTACACTTTCTCTGGTGATAGATAACAAGTGTGAATGAGTTCTGCTTTGAGAGAAAAGAAGGGAGCGCGGGACAGAGCATTCCTAGTTACTGAGCAAAGGGGGAGCATTGTGGTTGTCATAGAAACCTGGCGTCTTTGTGGAGACCTTTTTCAATGGAGACCTAGTTGATGTAGTGAAAGAAGCATTCCCTGTAGTCAAGCTTATGGGTTCCCAGATGTGAGCACTTGAATCTCTCTGAGGGTGGGAAGACATATGTGGGGATCCCAGACCCGAGCTGGCTCACTCCCACTTCTGGACATGTGGCCAATGTGTCCCCTCCAGAAAGAGGGAGATGTCAGACAATTCTGCTTCTCTGTACCATGGTGGACTGGTGCCATTGCTGGGGAGGGAAAGCGAGGAGGGGGAGATAGGACAGAATATAGGGTGCACTCTCTGATCCCAGCTTTCCCCTCTGTGAAACAGGTATGAGAGGTGGGACATTAAGTGGAAAATTCTAAACAGTTGTCCCCATTTGTCCTATATAGATGTCTCAGAGGATTATTTTCATGTGCGATGGGCTAGAGACTTTCTTTTTCTTTACTATTTTGTTTTGGTCGTTGTTGTTATGTTTTGCTTTGTTGCTTTTTTGTTCCTTTTTTAAAAACTTGCAGTTTTGTATCGCTTTGAGACAGTGTTTCGTGGTGCCTAACCTGGCCTAGATTTCTAAATGATCCTCGTAGCTCGGCTTCCTGGTAATGGAATTACAATTGTGAGACACCTGTGTGCTTTGGATTAATTGGAAATTTTAAGTTGCCAGCTTTTGTTTTACCCACTCTGCTCGTGATCCTGATTCTCCTCAGAAGCCCCCGCTATGATGCTGTCTGCACATCTACTGTCTTAATGTTGCTAATAAATGTCTTATAAAATAAACAATCTGATTAAATGCCCCAACGAACAAGGGCACACCTGAAACCGTTCAAGTTTTTCTTTTTTAAAAAAAATTGTATTTATTTTTTTTTTAATTTATTTTTTTTACACTCCAGATTTTATTCCCCTCCTGGTCCACCCTTGCACTGTTCCACATCCCATACCTCCTCCCCACCTCTTGTCTCCAGGAGGATGTCCACACATGCCACCCCCACCCACACAGACCTCCCTGCTCCCTGGGGCCTCCAGGTGCATCTTCTCTGACTGAACCCAGACAAGGCAGTCCTCTGTTGTATATGTGTTGGGGTCTCATATCAGTTGGTGTATGCTGCCTGGTTGGCAGTCCAGTATCTTCCACATTTTTCAATTTCTCTTTTCTGCTAGATTCTGTGAAGCTTTTCTGCAAGTTTCATGGAAATTCTCTATTGGATATGATCTTTTCAAACTTTTCCGTTGTCACAGAGTTAAATCTTCTCATTTATTTAACCTATGGAAGTTTTCATATTTAAAGGATTTCATCTTTTCCAGTTCTCCAATTTTGGTTTTGTTTGCTGTTTTGTCTGTGAAATCTTCATGTAGCACACACTGACAGAGATTTCTTCTCTGTGTTCTGTTAGAACTTTTTTAGGCTTATTTTTACATAAAGATGACCCTACATATAATACATATGTAGATCCTAATTTATATTTTTAATATTTATTAATTTATTTTATGTGAGTGTTCTATCTTCATATAAACCACCATGCCTGAAGAGTGCACCAGATCCCCATATAGAAGGTGTGAGCCACCATGTGGTTGCAGGGAAATGAACTCAGGACCTCTGGAAGGGTAGGCAGTACCCTTAACCACTGAGCCATCCTCCAGCCCACAATTTGTA
>JADRCH010007462.1:2503519-2520678 GCA_019843965.1 Rhynchomys soricoides
CCTGGGTTTTTTGTTATTCCATATGAATTTGAGAATTGCTCTTTCTACGTCTATGAAGAATTGAGTTGGAATTTTGATGGGGATAGCATTGAATCTGTAGATTGCTTTCGGCAGGATGGCCATTTTAACTATACTAATGCTGCCAATCCATGAGCATGGGAGATCTTTCTATCTTTTGAGGTCTTCTTCGATTTCTTTCTTCAGAGATTTGAAGTTCTTGTCATACAGATCTTTCTCTTGTTTGGTTAGAGTCACACCAAGATACTTTATATTGTTTGTTACAATTGTGAAGTGTGTCATTTCCCTAATTTCTTTCTCAGCCTGTTTATCCTTCGAGTATAGGAAGGTTACTGATTTGCTTGAGTTAATTTTGTATCCAGCCACTTTGCTGAAGTTGTTTATCAGCTGTAGCAGATCTCTGGTGGAGTTTTTCGGGTCACTTAAGTATGCGATCATATCATCTGCAAATAGTGATATTTTGATTTCTTCCTTTCCAATTTGTATCCCTTTGACCTCCTTTTTTTGTCTGATTGCTCTAGCTAGAACTTCAAGTACTATATTGAATAGGTAGGGAGAGAGAAGGCACCTTGTCTAGTCCCTGATTTTAGTGGGATTGCTTCAAGTTTCCCTCCATTTAGTTTGATGTTGGCCACTGGTTTGCTGTATATTGCTTTTACTATGTTTAGGTATGGTCTTTGAATTTCTGATCTTTCCAAGACTTTTATCATGAAGGGATGTTGAATTTTTTCAAATGTTTTTTTCAGTATTTAAAGAAATAACCATGTGGGTTTTTTCTTTGATTTTGTTTATGTAGTGGATAATATTGATGTATTTCAGGGTGTTGAAACATCCCTCATCACTGGGATGAAGCCTACTTATTGTGGTTAATGATAGTTTTGATTTGTTCTTGAATTCGGTTTGCAAGAATTTTATTGAGTAGTTTTGCATTGATATTCATAAGGGAAATTGAGCTGAAGTTTTCATTGTTGGGTCTTTGTGAGGTTTTGGTATCAGTGTGACTGTGGCCTCATAGAATGAATTGGGTAGTGTTTCTTCTGTTTCTATTTTGTGGAATAGTTTGAAGAGTTTTGATATTAGGTCTTCTTTGAAGATTTGATAGAATTCTTCAATGAACCCATCTGGTCCTGGGTCTTTTTGGCTGGGAGACTTTTAATGACTGCTTCTATTTCTTTAGAGTTTATTGGACTGTTAAGATGGTTTATCTTATCCTGACTTAACTTTGGTATTTGGTATCTATCTAAGAACTCATCCATTTCATCCAGATTTTCCAGTTTTGTTGCATATAGGCTTTTGAAGTAGGATCTGATGATTTTTTTAATTTCCTCAGAATCTGTTGTTATATCTCCCATTTCATTTCTTATTTTGTTAATTTGGATACTGTCTCTGTGCCCTCTGGTTAGTCTGGCTAAGGGTTTATTTATCTTGTTGATTTTCTCAAAGAACCACCTCCTGATTTTGTTGATTCTTTGTATAGTTCTTTGAGCTGCTACTTGGTTGATTTCAGTCCTTAATTTGATTATTTCCTGCCTTCTACTCCTCTTGGGTGTATTAACTTCTTTTTGTTCTAGAACTTTCAGGTGTGCTGTTAAGCTGCTAGTATATATGCTCTCTCCAGTTTCTTTTTGGGGGCATTCAGAGCTATGAGTTTTCCTCTTAACACTGCGCTCTTTATGTCCCATAGTTTTGGCTTTGTTGTATTTTCATTTTCATTAAATTCTAGGAAGTCTTTAATTACTTTCTTTATTTCTTCTTTGACCAAGATATCATTGAGCAGAGTGTTGTTCAGCTTCCATGTGTATGTGGGCTTTCTGCTGTTGTTGTTGCCATTGAAGACCAGCCTTATTCCATAGTGATCTGATAGGAGGCATGGGATTATTTCAGTCTTCTTATATCTGTTGAGGTGTGTTTTGTGACCATTATATGGTCAATTTTGGAGAAGGTACCATGAGGTGCTAAGAAGAAGGTATATTCTTTTGATTTAGGATGAAATGTTCTATAGATATCTGTTAAATCTATTTGGTTCATAGCATATGTTAGTTTCACTGTGTCTCTGTTAGTTTGTGTTTCCAAGATCTGTCCATTGATGATAGTGGGGTGTTGAAGTCTCCCACTATTATTGTGTGAGGTGCAATGTGTGCTTTGAGCTTTAGTTAAGTTTCATTTATGAATGTGAGTGCCCTTGCCTTCAGGGCATAGATGTTCAAAATTGAGAGTTCTTGGTAGAATTTTCCTTTGATGTGTATGAAGTGTCCTTCCTTATCTTTTTGATGACTTCTGGTTGAAAGTCGATTTTATCTGATATTAGAATGTGTACTCCAGCCTGTTTATTGGGACCATTTGCCTGCAAAATTGTTTTCCAGCCCTTTACTCTGCGGTAGTATTTGTCTTTAACATGGAAGTGCATTTCCTGTATGTAGCGAAATGCTGGGTCCTGTTTACGTATCCTGTCTGTCAGTCTATGTCTTTTTATTGGGGAATTGAGTCCATTGACGTTAAGAGATATTAAGGAATAGTGATTGTTGCTTCCTGTTATGTTCGATGTTGTTTATATGCTTGTGTGGCTATCTTCTTTTTTACTTTGTAGAAAGATTACTTTGTTGCTTTTTCTAGGGTGTAGTTTCCCTCTTTGAGTTGGCGTTTCCCATCTATTATCCTTTATAGGGCTGGGTTTGTGGAGACATGTTGTGTAAATTTGGTTTTGTCATAGAATATTTTGGTTTCACCATCTATGATTATTGAGAGTTTTGCTGGGTATAGCAGCCTAGGCTGGCATTTGTGTTCTTTTAGAGTCTGTATGAGATCTGCCCAGGATCTTCTAGCTTTCATAGTCTCTGGTGAGAAGTCTGGTGTAATTCTGATAGGTCTGCCTTTATATGTTACTTGACCTTTTTCCCTTACCGCTTTTAATATTCTTTCCTTATTTTGTGTATTTGGTGCTTTGACTATAATATGACGGGAGAAATTTCTTTTCTGGTCCAATCTATTTGGAGTTCTGTAGGCTTCTTGTATATTTATGTTCATCTCTTTCGTTAGGCTAGGGAAGTTTTCTTCTATAATTTTGTTGAAGATATTTACTGGTCCTTTAATTTGGGAATCTTCACTCTTCTCTATACCTATTATCCTCAGGTTCTGTCTTCTGATTGTATCCTGGATATCCTGGATGTTTTGGGTTAGGAGCTTTTTGCATTTTGTGTTTTCTTTGACTGTTGTGTCCATGTTTTCTATGGTATCTTCTGCACCTGAGATTCTTTCTTCCGTCTCGTGTATTCTGTTGGTGATGCTTGCATCTATGACTCCTGGTTTCTTTCCTATGTTCTCTAACTCCAGGGTTTTCTCCCTTTGTGATTTCTTTATTGTTTCTATTTCTGTTTTTAATACCTGAATGGTTTTGTTCATTTGTTTGTGTTTTCTTGTAATTCTGCCCATTTGATTGTGTTTTCCTGTAATTATTTAAGGGACTTTTGTGTGTCTTCTTTAAGGGCTTCCAGTTGTTTGCCTGTGTTCTTTGTATGTCTTTAAGGGAATTATTTATTTCCTTCTTAAAATCTTCTATCATCCTCTTGAGGTGTGATTTTTAAGTCTGAGTCTTCCTTTTCTGGTGTGTTGTGGTATCTAGGGCTTGCTGTGGTGGGAGAGCTTAGTTCTGATGATGCCAATTAGTCTTGGTTTCTGTTCCTTGTGTTCTTGCCCTTGCCTTTTGCCATCTGGTTATCTCTGGTGTTAGCTAGTTTTACTCTCTCTGACTGTAGCTTGTTGTTCCTGCAACCCTAGGTGTCAATACTCCTTGAAGACCAGTTCTCTCTGAGAGGAATTTGAGTTTGGACAGTTGTGGTGCAGGGTCAGCTCTGGGGTACAGACAGAAATAAGAAGGATCTAATCCATAGCTGAGCCTTGTTTCCTGTTTCCTGATGGCTCTGCTAGTGTCCTTCTTGGTCCAGTGAATTTGAAAAGAAGTGGTGGTCTTGCCTGTACTTAAAGATGTGTCTGCACTCCTGGTATACCAGCTCTCTCCTGGCACTATTTGAGTATGGAGCCCTTTGTCACAGGATCTGCTCTCCAGCCACCGAAAGAAACCAGATCCCTGTTCCTCAGTCCCTGTGACCTGGGTATTCCAGGTGGGTCCCTCTGAACAGTCAGGCTTGCTCACACTCCTGGGAGGCCATCTTTCTCCCAGCACTATTTGGGTATGGAGCCATGGTGGCCCAGTCATGCTCTGGTTTCAACCTTTCCATTCCTTCTCGTTCCCTTATTTTTTAGCTGCTTGTATAGACCATGGAATGATGAGTTGCCAATCTCCTTCTTCTGCATTTATCTCATTTGCAGTTTTTTTAATTGGCAGTAAGCTCCCATTTACCTGCTAAATTAGGCCAGCAGTGTCATCACAGGAGGGAGAAGCTAAGGGTCTATATAGAATCACATTCAGCTCCATATCACCCAGAGCAGAAAATGTTAACATTGGGGGACTTGGGGTCAGACCTGAGCTAACAGTCTCATTCAGCCCAAGACCCCAGAAGCAATGAACATGAGACTTAAAACACCCCCATCACAATATAGTCTTTATGCAACCAGAAATAACAGGAGAAGGCAAATGTCCACAGGCCTAGCACATGCAATGCAAACATGAGATCATGTTTAAAATAGATGATATATTCCAAAAACAAGCAAGGGGCTTCAATATCAGCCAGAACATAGGACTACCAAAATCTGGTCACCCCACATTTTGCTGGGTACTATGTCTAAACCAGGATTACCTACATAGTTTCTAAATGTAGAAGGCAGGCCTGGAAAAAAATGTAGTGGAATGAATGTCACAGTCTTCAGAAATGAAAAGTATTTTACCTGAGGGTACTCCACGATTCATCTTATCTTCCCTGTTTTTAGTTATGACCAATAGTATTTAGTTTTACTCTAGGTCCCTGGGCTATCTAGTCTCTGGTCTTGGTCCCCAAAGCAATGTCAGGTATAGGTCCAGTCTACTGGATTGGGCCTTAAATAGTTCAGATTTTGGTTGTTTACTCCCACAGTATTATGCTACAGATGCCCAAGCATATTTTACAGGCAGGACCACATTGTAGATCCACGAGCTTGTGGCTGGATTGAAGTCTGCATTTCCCTCTTGGTGGCTTGCAGAGTACTTTCCTTTACCAAAGACACTAGAATGTAGGGGTGAAGGTTGTATATAAGCATCAGCTTGACCTTTCTGTGTTCAAAGAGGTGTGTGTGTGTGTGTGTGTGTGTGTGTGTGTGTTTCTTTAAGTAATGAAGTCTTCCTGTCAGTGTGTAGAAAGCAAACTATTGTCTTGGCAGTATCCTGGGTTTCTATGTGAGCCCTTTTGCAAACATCTCAATTGGATTTTACCATCCCTGTATGGTGACATGAGATGGCCAATTGAGACTCCAACTTTCTCATTATTTGGAGACTACATTTGCATTGCCTTCATATATTTTAGAAAATTCCTACTGCAGTACATCTCCTTAACCTCTTTCAACTGACCATCAATTCTGTCTCTCCCCCATTCTCTTCCCCAAGGCCATCTCCTCTCTCCCAATGCACCTGATCCTCCTATTCTTCCACCCTCCCCATTCATCCTCACCATCTACTATTTCCTCCCCTCCCAGAGAGATTCTTGTGTCCCCCTAGTCACTTCTTCAATACCTAACCTCTCTGGTCTATGGATTGTAGCTTAGTTACTATTATTTATTTAACTGATGATATCCACATATAAACAAACACTACCATATTTATCTTTCTGCATCTGAGTTAAATCACTTGGGAAGATTTTCTTACTCTTTCTTCTATTTGCATACAAATTTCATGATTTATTTATTTTTAACATCTGAGTAACAGTCTCTCAGAGACCAGCTCTGGTATTCTTGTTCTCTCTTGGAGGTAGCTGGGGGCAGAGTGTGTCAGTGGGAGCAAGACTTGGTCTTGAGAGGTATTAGGGTGGCATATTTATAATAATAATCTTTACCTATCTTAAGTCTAAATAACTTGGCAATGGTAGCTGCCCTGTCTGTCCTTTGAGGCCAGACACTGCAGTCAGTGGCTTTTAGCACCTCATCATAAAACCGGGGGGTGGGGGGCTAAGTAAAGGAGTAATTGCTAGAGAATTTTTCTCTCTTCACCAGAAGACTTGCCTCAACTTTGTCAGACAATAGGAACGTTTTAGAGCAATAAACTTTTATTGAACCAGAGGAGAGTCACTCTCAGAAGCAAAAACTTTAACACAAATATGCATAAATATAAATTTATATACAAATTCATGCATTAACATTCATACATCTTCATGCATTCCAGGTGAACACAGTTGCACACTTATGTCATAAATACATACTTGCACACACACACACACATCCATACTTACATACATATATGGGGCAAAAGACCTAGTGCCAGTGCAGAAAGAATTCACTCATTCTGGATGAAAAATGAGCTACCATCTTTATTCCATAGAGAATGAAAAAGCTTCTACCATTTTATTGCTAAAAGAACTAAACCTCAGTCTTTAAAGAAAAGAGCTTTGTCCTCTTTAGTAAGATTAAATGTGCCTTGCTGTTAAGAAAAGACCTATTCTATCCCATGGTAAGGAGAAGCCTGACTGCTCTTTCTGCTCTCTCTGCAGGTTCTTCTTTGTCCCTCTTTCTCTCTTCTTTCTGCACATTGCTCTCTTAATTCCGAAATTCCCTTCAATTTCAAAGTTGTTCTACTCTACTGTCCTTCTCCTTCCTCCTCCTAATCTAGCTCTCTCCTTCCGCTCTGATGTAACAATGCCCTACAATGTGATGGTCCTAGTTTTTAGGGGAATAGAGTAAAAGGTTTTTGCAAAGATTCTTTATATTTTTTACAAAAGTTCACTAAAAGTTCAAACTTAAATTCAAATCATAAATTTAATAAGAAGTTTACAACAGAGAATGTTTGTATATATATCCATTGAGACTAGATATTCATTATCTGTCACTAGCTCTACAGGGTCCTGAAGACTGAAAAACTATAACTGAGTTATCACTGAAATTAGGTATAAATAAACCCTGTTAATATTTTTTCTTCTGTCCTTGCACCTACAGTAAATCATTATTTCTCTTTAATGACCTTTAGTTAATTGTTTTACAACCTCTTAGAATGTGTTCTAAGTTGTAAATAACTGCTTTCTATCTCTGAATCAATTAACTTACACCATGTGGAGACTGGCAGAGTTCTCATTGCAGGTTTAATATCAGAAAGGATTTTTTTTCAAGTCTTTATCAAGTGATCTTTTTCATTAAATATTTTATTTATTTACATTTCAAACATTATCCCCATTCCCAGATTCCCCTCCAGAAAACTCCTATCCCATCCTTCCTCCTCCTGCTTCTATGAGGATGCTCACCCACCCACTCCCTCCTCTGTGTCCTGGTAATCCCCTACACTGGGGTATCAAACCTTCCCAGGACCAAGGGCCTCTCCTCTCCTTGATGTTCTACAAGGCCATCCTCTTTGCTACATATGTGACTGGAGCCATCAGTCCCTCCATGTGTACTCTTTGGTTGGTGGTTTAGTTGCTGGGAGCTCTGGGGGGTCTGGTTGGTTGATATTGTTGTTCTTCCTATGGGGTTGCAAACCCCTTCAGCTCCATTAATCCCTTCTCTAACTTCTCCATTGGAGACACCATACTCAGTCCAATGATTGGCTGCAAGCATCCGCCTCTGTATTTGTCAAGCTCTGGCAGAGCCTCTCAGAAGACAGATATATCAGGCTCCTGCCACTCAGCACTTCTTGGTATCTACAATAGTGTCTGGATTTGGTGTCTGTATATGAGATGAATCCCCCGTGGGGCGGTCTCATGATGGCCTTTCCTTCAGTCTCTGTTCCACATCTTGTCTCCGTATTTCCTCCCATGAATATTTTGTTCCCCCTTCTAAGAAGGACAGAAGCATCCACACTTTGGTCTTCCTTCTTGAGCTTCATATGGTCTGCGAATTGTATCTTGGGTATTCTGAACGTTTTAACTAATATCCACTTATCAGTAAGTGCATACCAATGTGTTTATAAACAGATAAAGAGAGGGAGGGTATGTTCTATGGAGGTGTGGAGGAAGGGGTGCCTTTGCAGGCCCATGAGGTACCAGCCACACGATGGTATAGTATAGAATAGAGCTTATTCAGGACATGGGGAGGGGAGTTAAGAGGGTAGTAGAGGCAGAGAAAGAGAGAGAGAGAGAGAGAGAGAGAGAGAGAGAGAGAGGTGAAGTATAGGAAAAGAGACCAGCCATGAGCACATGAAGAGAGATAGGCAAGGGGAATGGAAAGAGGGGTAAAGGAAGAGCAAGAGCAAGAGAAAGCAGGTGAGCAAGACAGCAAGGAGGGAGCAAGCAGCCCCTTTTATAGTGGGTCAGGCCTACCTGGCTGTTGTCAGGTAACTGTGGGGTATAGCTTAGAAAAATTCTAAAATTCCCCCACTTTGGTTAAATTAAAGAAAAAAATTAGAAAGAGGTGATGGTGAAGCAGGAATAGAGTTGTAGTGATTTCTAACTACGTCCTGCTGGCATTGTGGCGACATGTCTCTGGGAAACCTAGAACAAGGGGTATGGGGATGTTTGTCCACTCTTAGGAGTCTGTTTCCTTGTTGTCCAGGGTCTGTGGAGCCATATGAGGATAGGTCAGAAGGAACAGGTCTAATAGAAGCATCTGTGTCTGTGAGAGAAGTTTGGAGCATCAGTAGGTTGCTTTTCTGGAGCTGTCCTGCATGTAGTAAGCACCTAGACTTGACAAGATGCTGAAACACACATATATATTTATTATAGGTAGAGAATTAAGTATGTTTGGAAGAAAGAATTTTTTTCTTAAGATATACATTTGAAACCCAGAGGAATCCCACCCTCTGGAATAAGTAGTTAGTGGGAACTTTAGGCAAATGTACTTATCTGGGTGGAGTCTATTTGGTCTATGAGTTGTAGATCTGAGTGGGTTTCTTGTCGCTTATAAGTTTACACAAGAGATAACAACATGAGCTAACAACATGAACAGTCTTTAAGATGAACCTTTTGTGGGTCAGAAGGAACAAGAATTTGTGATTATATAGTTGGATCCTACATATAGTAGAATGTTAATTAGGGTTAGGCACATTTATAGGAACTAAGATAATGTTAGGAAGAGGAAATATGAAGGATTTAATTAATGGAAACCACGTTTAGGTAAGGAAGTAACAGATTACTTCTATGAAAGATTTTTCTAGCTGTCAAGCTGTTAAGCTGTCAATGTAGTCAGAAATCTGGTGAAGAATAAACAATAATCTACCAGTTATCTATTATTAAAAAGATGGAAGAGTCCACTAGCCAACAGTTCCCTGTGGTCTCTGTGGTCTCCATGGCAACTTGGGCAGAGTCGGTCTGGCTTTCAGGCCCAGAAGACAAAGAACCTTTTTTCTCTGTGGAATGGATTTTTGTGACATGAGAAATGGTTTACCTTGATTTAGATAAGTCATTTGACTCAGGGGATCCAGTTTTGTCCACTGTGTTTCTCAGTGATTATCGTACCACTGCGTCCAAATCTTCTGAGACCTTGTAGGATAAATTGTTAAAGATTTCACGAGATTTTTGTCTGCCATAAACTTAAATATATTAATAATTAACAGACTTCTGACGAGATTGCGGGCTATATCAATTGGTTATATATGAATAGAGCACACAGTAATTCAATGGCAGTAGAAAACAATCATCATCTATCAAGACAGGATAGGAATGAAAATCTTGAGTAACTTTGACAGGTTGTGAAAGTAGAGAATAACATATCTTGTATTAACAGAGAAACAAGACATAGAGCCTGGCAAGCTCACAGCCCAAGCCTTGTTGGTGCTGGGGAATTTTGACCCATGATCTGGAAAAGGGATGCCTTGGAGGCAGAATGGTTGGGGCTGGGTGTGCAGAGCAGTCTGTGATCTGTGTGCCATTTTGTGGAGCTAGAGACAGGGGTGGCTGTATGGCTGTTGTTGTCTTCATTTCTGGACAGCATGGGTGACAGTGGCAGTGGTGTGTTTACTTTGGCCAAGTGGGGGCGGGACTTCCCTCTAGCAGCAGGAAGCCTTGGCCCAGTGTTTGCAGCTGCCAGAGTCCAAAGTAGGAGGGGAGAGAAAGCACTCAAAGTAGGGTTGGCTCTGTTGGCCCATGCTGAGGCAGAAGGATCAGCCACATGATGGTATAGTATAAAATAGAGTTTATTCAGAGCATGGGGAGGGGAGTCAAGATGATAGTAGAGGCAGAGAAAGGGAGAGAGAGAGAGAGAGAGAGAGAGAGAGAGAGAGAGAGAGAAAGAAAAGCTGGCCATGAGGAATTGGAGAAAGAGGGGGGAAGGGAAGAGCAAGAGCAAGAGAACTCAAACATTCTTTGTAGCATATCTACAATGGGTGAAGTAGAGCAATGTCCTTAATCATAAGCTCAGACTTCTATAGTCTGTCATCTTTATAAAATTAAATGAAAATGAAGACACATCATACTCAAATTTATTGGACACAATGAAAGCAGTATTAAGTGGAAAATTCATAGCACTAAGTTCTTTCAAAAAGAAACTGGAGAGATCATATACAAGTAACTTAACAGCACACATGAAAGCTCTAGAAAAGAAAGAAGCAAACACCACAGAGAAGTAGAAAGCAGGAAACAGTCAAACTCAGGGCTGAAATCAATCATTTATAAACACAGAGAAAGATGCAAAGAATCAACAAAACCAAGAACTGGGTCTTTGAGAAAATCAACAAGATAGATCCACCCTTAGCCAGGCTAAAAAGAAGACACAGAGATAGTATCCAAATTAACAAAATCAGAAATGAAAAGGGAGACATAACAACAGAAACCTAGAAAAATCAAATAGTCATCAGAATCTACTACAAAATCTACAAAAGTGGAAAATCTGGACGAAATGGATGACTTTCTAGACAGATACCACATACCAAAGTTAAATCAAGATCAGATAAACTACAGTCCCATAAATTCTAAGGAGATAGAAATACTCATCAAAAAACTCCCACCAAAAAAACCTCTAGAGCCAGATGCTTTTAGTACAGAATTCTACCAGACCTTCAAAGAAGATCTAATACTGGTACAAAATATCCTAAGTGAGATGACACAGACCCAAAAGGTATGTACTCACTGATAAGTGGATACTAGCCAAAATGTAGAGATTACCTAGAATACAACCTACAGACCATAGTAACAAGCAGAAAGGCCAAGTGAGGAGGCTTCAATCCCATTTACAAATGGGAAGAATATAATCACAGGAGGCAGAGAGAGGGAAGGGAGAGGAGATGGAGAGGAGAGAGAGGGGGCAGGAGGAACAGGATCAAATATGGGTGGGAGGGAGGGAAACCCAGAGGGTCAAAAGAATGAATGGAATTATGCATTCTCTAGGAGTGGGAAGTAGGGGGACCCTCTAGATAGTACCAGAGACCCACAAGGTAAGAGACTCTCAGAACTCTTTGGAGGTGACCTTAGCCAAAATGCCCAACATTGGGCAGAGGGAACTCAAAGAGTCCACCTCTTGTAGATAGACAGGGTTACTAGGCCATCACAATTTCTGACCCAGAATTGTTCTTGTATAAAAGAACTGCAGAGACAAAAATAGAGAAGAGACTGAAAGAAAGGAGTACACTGGCCAGCCTAACTAGGGATCCATCTCATGGAAGAGCACCAAGTCCTAACACTATAACTGATGCTATGATGTGCTTACAGACAGGAGCCTGACAAGGATGTCCTCTGAGAGCCCCTACCAGCAGCTGACTGAGAGGCAGATACTTACACCCAGCCATTGGATTCAACCTATGTTTAAATTCAGGGAAGGACTGAAAAATGTGAAAGGGAGAGTGACTTCAAACAGAGACCACAGATACAACTAACCCAGATCCCCAGGGAGCTCCCAGAGACTGAGACACACCCAGGAGCATACAGGGCCAATCCTAGCCCCTGACACACATACAGCAGAGGTCTGTCTTGTCTGGCCTCAATGGGAGAAAATGTGCTTAATCCTTGATAGACTTGAGGCCCCAGGGAAGTAGGAGGCATGAGGGGGTACACCCTCTTGGAGGCAAGAGGGAGGAGGAATGGGATGAGGAACTGTGGGAGGGGGATCTAGGGCAGGGAACAATTGGAATGTAAATAATTAAAATATATTAAAAATAAAATAAATTTAAAAAAAGAAAAAAATGACTGAACATAGACAGCAACATTGTAGAACAAAGAACCTTTGATGCTGGGTTGGATGTAAAGTATCTGATCATGGTCTGAGGCAGGGAATGCACTCTCCATAAACAGAGTAAGAGAATGTTTGCAGCTCTAATGCATGTCACAGTACTCTGGCCATCATTTAGGCTATTGTACCACTTGTTAATCTCCTTTCTGAGGTCTACTTCCTTTTGTGGCTGTATGCTACCCAACCAGATATCTTTATGCCATCAACCTAACTCTGCACCCTGGATATCAGTGATTCAAACTGCCAAGTAGCAGGTGTTTCAAATGCACAACCTGTGAAACATATAGTGAAAAAAAAGCCTTCAGTGGAGTTCTTATAAGCTAGGGGGACGGATAAAAACCTGTTTCCTCCAGGGCAGGATCAAGGCACTCCTGCATGCTAGTCCCTGTGACACTGTCTGATTGTCAAGGTTCATCCTTCCTTGATACTTTTCTAAGTGCACATTTAGGCTGAAGAAATAATTTAAACCTGCATTCAAACAGCCATGTGGCCTTGGTCTCAGGGAGCTCCTGATAGCCTTTCCCTAAGGGAGGCACACAAGGCTAAAGGCAGCCCCAGCCTCACTGTACCCAATTTTGCAATGTCATCTTCCCAACCTTTGCCCCACCTTGGCGTGATCTTACTAACCCTGCAGAAACAAATTATAATTAATTTGACATGATACTCTCAATTTATTGTAGGTCTACTATGTTCTAAAGAGCTCAAAATTTCTTATTAATATTATTTTGTTTCTATTGAAAATAGATTCTTTTCTCATAGAAGAGATGACATAAAGATCCCCATAAAAGATATGATGTAGATCATTTCAGGCCCTATGAATGCAGCTTCAGTCTTTGTAAACTCAGTTGGAAAGTTGGGGATGCAGCTCAGTGGTAGAGCACATGCTTAGCATGTATGGGGTCCCAGCATATCCATCACTTTACTTTGCTTCTTCAGAGTCTGTTTCTAAATAATGTGTCACAACCAAGATGATGTTTCCATGGAAACCACCATAGTCTGGGGAGTATGATAAAAGAGCTCATCTATGACCATGACACAACAAGGTTCCTCTATAACCTTGAATACATTTCCATGGAGGCTTCCATAATCTGGGGAGAACACAGTGGTCATCCCTGTAGGAAAATGTTTGTGTTTCATTTACAGCTTAAGGGAAGCTTTGCTTTCAGGCTCATGGCAGTTCCTTAGAGGGTACACTTTCTCAGGCAATAGATAACAAGGGTGGATGAGTTCTGCTTTGAGAGAAAGGAGGAGATGGCTGGGCAGAGCATTCCAAGTTACTGAGCAGAGGGGGGGGGGAGCATTGTGATTGTCATAGGAATCTGAGGTCTTTGTGGAGACCTTTTTCAATGGAGACCTAGTTGATGTAGTGAAAGAAGCATTCCCTATAGTCAAGCTTATGGATTCCCAGAGGTGAGCACTTGAATCTCTCTGAAGGTCGAAGACACATACAGGGATCCCAGACATGAGTGGGCTCTCTTCCACTTCCAGATTTTTGGCCATTGTGTTCCCCCAAGAAAGAGAGAGATATGAGACCATTCTGCCTCTCCAAGGGTGCTGTTCTGTACCATGGTGCAAAGGTGTCATTGCCAGGAGAGAAAGTGAGGAGGAGGAGGAGGAGGAGGAGGAGGAGGAGGAGGAGGAGGAGGAAGAGGAAGAGGAGGAGAAGGAGGAGGAGGAGGTAGGACAGATATAGTGTGCACTCTCAGATCCCAGCTTTCCCCTCTGTGAAACAGGTATGAGAGATGGGAAATTAAGTGGAAAATTCTAAACAGTAGTCTATGATAGTCCTGTATAGATGGCTCAGCTGATTATTTAAATATGCAATGAGATAGTTTTTCTTTTTCTTTCCTTACTATTTTTTTTTATTATTTTTCCTACTTTATTTACATTTCAAAAGTTTCCCCCTTTCCAGATCTCCCTTTTGGAACCTCCCCATTTACCCCTTCCCCCTGCCACTATGGGGGTATTCTCCAAACCACCCACCGACCCACCCACTCTCCTCCTCTCTCCTTGGCATTCTCCTCTACTGGGGGATCTAACACTCTCAGGCCCACGAGCTTCTACTACCCCTAATGGCTAACAAGACCCTCCTCTGTCGCATATGTGACTAGCACCAAGGGTCCTTCCATGTGTATTCTTTGGTTGGTGGATCAGTCTCCAGGAGTATGGGGGGTCAGGCCAGTTGACACTGTAGCTGCCTCCCTGGGGATGCAAACTCCCTCAGCTCCTTCAGTCCCTTCTCCAAGTCCTCCATCTGAGACCTCACATTCGGCCCTACTGTTGCTGTGAAGTGACTCTTGCGTATTTCAATCTTTTGGGCTAATAAACACTTAACAGTGAGTACATATCATGTTCATTCTTTTGTGACTGTGTTACCTCACTCAGGATGATATTTACAAGATCCATGCATTTGCCTGTGAATTTTATGAAGTCATTGTTTTTAATAGCTGAGTAGTATTCCATTGTGTAAATGTACCACATTTCCTGTATCCATTCCTCTGTGGAGGGACCTCTGGGTTGTTTCCAGCTTCTGGCTATTATAAATATGGCTGCTATGAACATAGTGGAACATGTGTCTTTATTACATGTTGGAGCATCTTCTGGTTATATGCCCAGGAGTGGATTAGCTGGGTCTGAAGGTAGTATTATGTTCATTTTTCTGAGTGTCTGCCAAACTGATTTGCAGAGAGGTTGTATCAACTTGCATTCCCACCAGTAATGCAGGAGTGTACCTCTTTCTCCACATCCTCGCCAACATCTGCTATCACCTGAGTTTTTGATCTTAGCCAATCTGACTGGTGTGAGGTGAAATCTCAGGGTTGTTTTGATTTGCATTACCTGATGATTAAGGATGCTGAACATTTCTTTAGGTGCTTCTCGGCCATTCGAGTTTCCTCAGTTGAGAATTCTCTGTTTAGCTCACTTCCCCATTTTTTGATAGGCTTATATGGATCTCTGGCGTCTAGCTTCTTGAGTTCTTTGTATACATTGGATATTAGCCCTCTATCAGATGTAGAATTGGTAAAGAACTTTTCCCAATCTGTAGGTTGCCATTTTCTCCAATTCACAGTGTCCTTTGCCTTACAGAAGCTTTGTAATTTCATAAGATCCCATTTGTCGATTCTTGATCTTCGAACACAAGGCATTGGTGTTCTGTTCAGGAACATTTCCCCTGTGCCCATGTGTTCGAGACTTTTCCCCACTTTCTCTTCTATTAGATTCAGTGTATCTGGTTTTATGTGGAGGTCCTTGATCCACTTGGACTTGAGCTTTGTGCAGGGAGATAGGAATGGATCAATTCGCATTCTTCTACATGTAGACCTCCAGTTGAACCAGAACCATTTGTTGAAGATGCTGTCTTTTTCCCACTGTATGGTTTTAGCTCCTTTGTCAAAGATCAAGAGACCATATGTGTGTGGATTGATTTCTGGGTCTTCGATTCTATTCCATTGATCTACCTACCTGTCACTGTACCAACACCATGCAGTTTTTTCACTACTGCTCTGTAGTACAGCTTGAGGTCAGGGAGGCTGATTCCCCCAGAAGTCCTTTTATTGTTGAGAATAGTTTTTGCTGTCCTGGGTTTTTTTGTTATTCCAGATGAATTTGAGAATTGCTCTTTCTGGGTCTATGAAGAATAGAGTTGGGATTTTGATGAGGATTGCATTGAATCTGAATATTGCTTTTGGCAGGATGGCCATTTAAACTATATTAATACTGCCAATCCATGAGCATGGGAGATCTTTCCATCTTCTGAGGTCTTCTTCGATTTCTTTCTTCAGAGATTTGAAGTTCTTGTCATATAGATCTTTCACATATTTGGTTAAAGTCACACCAATATATTTTATATTGTATGAGACAAATTTGAAGGGTGTTATTTCCCTAATTTCTTTCTCTGTCTGTTTATCCTTCGAGTATAGGAAGGCTACTGATTTGCCTGAGTTAATTTTGTATCCAGCCACTTTGCTGAAGTGGTTTACCAGCTGTAGCTGATTTCTGGTGGAGTTTTTCGGGTCACTTAAGTATACCATCATATCTTCTGCAAATAGTAATATTTTGATTTCTTCCTTTCCAATTTGTATCCCTTTGTCCTCCTTTTGTTGTCTGACTGCTCTAGCTAGAACTTCAAGTACTATATTGAATAGGTAGGGAGAGAGAGGGCAGCCTTGTCTAGTCCCTGATTTTAGTGGGATTGCTTCAAGTTTCCCTCCATTTAGTTTGATGTTGGCCACTGGTTTGCTGTATATTGCTTTTACTATGTTTAGATATGCTCCTTGAATTCCTGATCTTTCCAAGACTTTTATCATGAAGGGATGTTGGATTTATCAAATGCTTTATCAGCATCTAACAAAATGACCATGTAGATTTTTGGTCTGAGTTTGTTAATATAGTGGATTACATTGATGGATTTCCGGGTATAGAACCATCCCTGCATCCCTGGTATGAAGCCAACTTGATCATGGTGGATGATAGTTGTGATGTGTTCTTGGATTCGGTTTGCAAGAATTTTATTGAGTATTTTTGCATCAATATTCATAAGGGAAATTGGCTTGAAGTTTTCTTTTATTATTGGGTATTTGTGGGGCTTTGGTATCAATGTAACTGTGGCCTCATAGAAAGAATTTGGTAGTGTTCCTACCATTTCTATTTTGTGAAATAGATTGAAGAGTATTGGTATTAGGTCTTCTTTGAAAGTCTGATAGAATTCTGCACTGAACCCATCTGGTCCTGGGATTCTTTTGGTTGGTAGACTCTTAATGACTGTTTCTATTTCTTTAGGTGTTATGAGACTGTTTAGATGGTTTATCTGATCCTGATTTAACTTTGGTAATTGCTATCTGTCTAGAAACTTGTCCATTTCCTCCAAATTAGCCAATTTTGTTGCATATAGGCTTTTGTAGTAGGATCTGATGATATTT
>JADRCH010007464.1:0-21667 GCA_019843965.1 Rhynchomys soricoides
CAGTGTTCTCTCTCTGGTAGGTGAGAAACCTCACCTCAAGGAAATAGAAGACAAGATGAGCTTCAGCATGTTTCTATACCATCAGTGATGGGGGCTTTATTGGTTTTGATATAATCTGTACATTTCTAAAAATCAGCTCCTGGGGCCAACTTCTCCCCACAGGCACTGACATCCCATGCTTGCCCCAAATCCTGGTACAAGGTGCCAAAAGTTTTCTAGAGCTTCAGTGGCACTGGTCCTTGGCCCTGAAGAAATAACTGGAGACAAAGCATACACTAAGGTGAGCTTTTCAAGTCAAGTCTAATTTCAGGTTGGCTCCCGGGTTCCAAACATAGCAGGAACTGCCTTCCTCTCAAATTTCAGCAACTGAGCCAACTAGAGTCCCAACAAGGTGCTCATGAGTTGAGTGGAGGCTGGGACAGGCTGGGAGGGACTGGGCCTGCTGCTCCATAGGGCTGAGCCCCTAAGGCATCCAGGAGAAGGGGATTGGTGGGGTGACTCAGCAGGCTGGGGTGGAGATAGAAGACACAGAACGTCCCAGCCTCAGCTGCATGGGCTGTGGGAGAACAGCTGGGCTATGGCTGGAAGCCATGGCGGATGGCCTCAGCCAAGGCCAAACCCATAAATCTGCCTGGTCCCACATTTCTCCTAGGGGACCCTGAGAACTTGTACAGAGCTGATCCAGCAGCTGGACAGGGCCAAGCAGGGGCAGAGACCAGGTGTGGGAGGGCAGGAACCGTCTTCTTCACAAGACCGTAAAAGTCCAGCGTGGGTGCTCTATTTTTAAAACCAAATAGCAGCATCTCCCTGGTTGAGTTGGAGGACGGTAAAAAGGAGTGTGCACGGTTTCTTCCCAGTCGGTGGCATTCGATCTGTCTCTGGGGCAGGCCGGGGACTGGCTTTGGCTGTGTGCTGGGAGTCCTCTCATAGCTTAAAGCATCTCCTGGTAATCGAGGAGAGTTTGATCTGACGCTTGCAGTGCCCACCCTGTCCAGACTCCAGCTTTTGCCTCAGTGGACAAACCCTTCAGGGCTGACCACATACCACCACCCTGGTGGAGAATCTGAGGGAAAAGGAGGATGAAGTTGGTAGAGGAACAGGTAAAGAAGAACAAGTCCCACCAGGAGGAATGTTTTGTTTTGTTGACATGGCTCACTGTGTAGCCCAGGCTGGCTTTGAACTTGAAATCCTTCTGCCTCAACAAGGATTATGGGCTCACAGGCCTGTACCACTCTGCCCAACTAGGACAAATATTTCAGTCTAAGAGAATCTGTTTTCCCACTGACTAGGACAGTCACCTGGTACAGTCACCCTGAGGAACCAGAGGGGCTGGCTGTGAGGAGGGGAACCAAAGGAACACCCAAGGCATAACTAAGGCCTCACCCTCTCTGAGCAGCACAGTGCTTCCCTTGAGAAATACCATGCTGGAGACTGGGGTCTGTAAAGCAAGCAGAACCAGGAATGAACCCCTTTGTTTCCATAGCAGAGGAAGAAAAGCACCTGCTGACTGGGAGATCTATGCTCACCCATGGTGGGGACATAGTAGATAAGAGCTGTTGGAGGCAGAAGGAGCTGAACTCTGTCTCCCATAGGAACAAGCAACATACAGGGAAGAGTACACAAAAGTCAAGGAGCACAGACGACCTGTGCTGTGCATGTGCCCTGGTCCAGGAGTCAGAGGGATGGCTGCACCCTGTGAACCTAATCCATTCAGTTTCTTCCCATCCCTCTCAGGGTGAGGTGCAGGTAGAGTGGAGAGGAAGACTTCCCTGTTGCCTCCCTCCACTCATCTGACTATGCTGCAAGAGATCAGTACTGAGGCTTAGATAGAGCTCTGGGAGGGCAGCACTTGTCCAGCACAGCGAAGGGGTTCCCCTTTGCTGACAACGGACAATGGCTAATCTTGACTGTCAACTTCTTTGGACTGAGAGATGACTAGGGGTTAGTAAAGTGGACCTCTGTCTGTGAGGACTTTTACCTCCTGAATGGCTTAGTCCATGGATGGATTCAAAACAAAGCTGAACATGGTGGTGCATGCCTTTAATCCTAGCACTTAGAAGGCAGAGGCAGGAGGATCTTTGTGAGTTGGAGACCGGCCAGGCCAACCAGTGAGACACTGTCTCAAAAACAAAATTAGACTAGTGGGTGGTGGTGGAATTGTGGACAGGCTGGAGGGAGGGGCTAGGGCTGTGAGCTTGGGGCTCTGTATTGTCCCTGACTCCCTCCATGCTTCTGCCGCACTCCTGCCTCTGTCTGCCATGAGAAAAAGAGCCGCCTCTTCCACACACTCCCGATACCATGATGTTCTGCCCAAAACCATGACACCAAGAAACTGTGGACTGATCTCTCTGAGACTTTGGACTATAATAAATCTTTCTATTTTACATTGCCTCTATCCAGAATTTGGTCACAGCAATGTGAACTCTAATAAAGATCCAGATCTTTTCTAAGAATAATCCTTTTTTTCTCCTGGGAAGAGCATGGCTAGGATGAGTTAGATAATGGAGCCTCTCCCTTTCGGAATACGAGTCCTGGAAGCTTATTTAATTCTAGATCAAGGCTGGGCAAATCAGGGCCAGTAGGCCAAATCCAGGCGTTACCTGTTTGTGTCAATAAAGTTGTATTGGGACAGCCCTGTGCACTTGCTAACATTATTACTGTTGCTTTTCTCATACGGATGTAGAAGAGCTGAGACAGATACTGAAAGTCCTAGAAATTGGTTGTCTAGACAACCTAGAACATTTCTGACACTTTCTCTCCCCATACATAATTCAAAAAACATCATGGGTTGTCTTAGCCAGGGTTTCTATTCCTGCACAAACATCATGACCAAGAGGCAAGTTGGAGAGGAAAGAGTTTATTCAGCTTACACTTCAATGTTGCTGTTCATCACAAAAGGAAGTCAGGACTGGAACTCAAGCAGGGCAGGAAGCAGGAGCTGATGCAGAGGCCATGGAGGGATGTTCCTTACTGGCTTGCTTCTCCTGGCTTACTCAGCTTGCTCTCTTATAGAACCCAAAACTACCAGCCCAGGGATGGCACCACCCACAAGGGGCCCTCCTCTCTTGATCACTAATTGAGAAAATGCTTTACCCCTGGATCTCATGGAGGCATTTTCCTCAACAGAAGCTCCTTTCTCTGTGATAACTCCAGCTTGTGTGAAGTTGACACAAAACCAGCCAATGCATGGGTATTCCAAGTGTTTCCTGGAATCCTGGGTAATCTAAATGGCCAAAACTATTTTCATAATATAAGAATACAAAATGCCATAGATCCCATTTCTCTCTTCCTTCCCACCCGTTTCTTCTCTTGCTTTCTTTCTTTATATTTTTTACATTTGTGTTTGCACATGCCATGGCACACACATAGAGGTCAGAGGTCAACTTGTGGGAGTTAGCTCTCCTCCCATCAGATGGGATCCAGAGACTGAACTCAGGTGAGCTTGGTGGCAAGAGCCTTCACCCCCTGAGCTAGCTCACCAGCTCTCTTCTCTGTTGTTGTTGAGACAGGAATTTCCTGACTAACCTCTTATGGTTAGCATTAAACTCAGCAAAGGTCTAATCTATTACCACATCTAGCTAAAGTTATTCTTAAAATTAATAGTGTGTGTGTGTGTGTGTGTGTGTGTGTGTGCACGCGTCCCAATGGATGTTAAGGTCAGAGGACACTCTTTGACTTGATCCTCAGGAATATCATCCACTACAGGATCTCTCATTGTCCTGGAGCTCACTAAACAGGCTAGACTGTCTGGCCCCCAAGCTGCGGTCTCTTCCTCCCTAGCACTGGATTTACAAGTATGTACCACCATGCAGTTGGCCTATGTTACATGGGTTCTGGGGGTTTGAACTCAGGTCTTTAGGCTTGTAATGCAAGAATTTTACAGGGTGTGCGAACTCTTTAGCTCTTTCTTTTTATATTTTCAAAGATGGTATTTAATGTAGCCCAGGTTGGCCTACAGATCACTATGTAGCCAAAAATGGCGATAAACTCTTGATTTTCCTCCTTACACCTCCCTCTTTGTCACCATGCTCAGGTTATTCATGTCTTCTCTTTTTTACTTTTGTGTGTTTCTCAGGGTAGTGTATATGTGTGCATGTTAGTGTATGTATGAACATGTGCATAAGAGTGTGACCACACATGTATGTGAAGGAGAGACATTGATACCAAGTGTCTCGGTTATTCTCCACCTTATTTATTATATTTTTAACTTTACATGATTTCCTTTTTTTATTTTTATTTTTGATATTGTATGTACATTTCAAATGTTTTCCCCTTTCCAGGTCTCCCCTTTGGAAAGCCTCTATCCCCTCCCTCTCCCTCTCCCTCTATGAGGATGCCCCACCCACCCATTCCTGGCTTCCCTCCCTGGCATTCCCCTACACTGGGGCATCGAACGCCCTCAGACCCTAGGACTTTATGTGTTTTCTTCTATGTATGTCTGTGCAACATGTGTCTGCAGAGGTCAGAGGTCAGAGCAGCACACGTGTGTGCAGAGTCTGCAGAGGTCAGAGCAGCACATGTGTGTGCAGTGTCTTCAGAGGTCAAAGCAGCATTGGGTCTTTTGGAACTGGAGTTACAGACTGTTGTGAGCTGCCATGTCGGTCTTGGGAATTGAACTCTGGTCCTCTGGAAGAAAACCTGCTGAGCCCCAGGAGACAGAGTCCCTCATTGAACCTGCAGTTCAACAATGTGCCTATCCTGGCAGACTAGCAAGGGCTATAGGCACCCCCACTTCCAGAACATCATAGGTAGGGCTGCACCCCAATGCATGAGGCCTCAGTTGTCTCCTGTGTCTCTGCTGTGCTGTTGTATCCTTCCCCCTGAAAACAGATCAGTGACATTGGGGGCATCCTGGGAGCATGCAGGGCAGGTAGAGATGGTGTGTGTGGGCAATGGTACGTAGAGGGGGGGCATGCACCAATTGGCATCTACCCAAGTCTCTACCAGGAGGGAGCCAGCCATGTCTGCCCCAGGGAGCAAGCAGGGTGAGCACAGCTGAATGAAATGCTGTCTCAAGAAAAGAGGAAAAGTAATGTAGTGGTAGAGCCCCTGTGTAGCATGCACGAAGCCCTAGCTTCATCCCCAGCATCACAAAAAAGAAATCAGTGCATCATTCAAATTAAGCAGTGCAAAAAATACATAGCAAAACCCAGTGGCGATGCTGCATGATGCATATCGCAGGCCCAGCACACTTCCCTTACCAGTTAACCACTGTAACTCTAGCTCCAAAAGATCCATTCAATTCCTCTGGCTTCCATGGGTACATACTGGTACACACACACACACACACACACACACACACACACACAGACACACACCAAGAATTTTAAGAATAACTTTAACTAGATATGGTAAAAGACTGAGGCCAAAGCATTCCACTGAGTTTAAGACCTACCCGAGCCTGTGCATGTATGCACAAACAGTAAAGGACTAGGGACTGGAGGTGTAGCTCATGTGATACCCTGGGTTAAATCCACAGCACGTTGAGGCCCAAAACTATACACAGGAGATGGGGTGGGGCTAAAGAGAGGCAGGGCCAGCTCTGGCTGCCTCATCTGCAGCATTCTATCTCTTGACAACTTCAATGCTCCAACTGAAAAAGGCCAAAATGGTCTGTAAGCTCCTAAGTCCAAGAGTGGCTACTCACAGGACTTCACTTCTCACCCTGTGCGAGGCTTCAAAAGACAGCATAACTCACTCCATCTTGATTTTCAGATTCCATTTTGTGCCTGACCTACTTTAAGGGCCTGGGAACCTAAACTCCTGGACTGAAGGTGCAGACTGTTCCAGGAACTAACCACATCCTTGACCAGCCTTGTGTAACATCATTGTTCTGCAAGCCTTGATGGATTGCAAGCCTTGAGGAAGTTCCCAAGCCCCAGTTCCCAAGCCCTCACCTGCTTGCAGTTTTTGTCCTTAAATACTCAATCATTTCTGCCCTCAGGATCATGATTTCATGGCGGTCCAGTTTGAGCTGTCTAATTAAAAATCCTTCTTTGCTAATTACATCGGTGTTGTGTCCTGTTGGTCACATGGGGGTCCTGGGTTGATGGTTTTACATTTTGGAGGTTCCACCGAGATCCCCCAGGACCCCGACCCATGAAGGATAAAAACCGGCCAGTAAGATTTGTTTTATGTCTGTCTTTTTGTGTCTGTCTCCTGTCTTGATGTTCTAGTCTGACCCTGTTCTCTGATTTGTTGCGCACTTCTGACAGAACCAGAAGGGACTCAAGGTGGATGCGTTTGGGAGTCCAGGTTCTTGAGTCTCAGGAGATGTCCCATGTCTCGGTGGGGATGACCTAGTCATCCATCTGTAGGACATTATGGACGGCAGGTTTGAGTCCATTCTGTTGACAGAGTCACATCAGTTTACTTTCAGTTCACCCAGATCTGGGCCGAGTTTTTGGATTCTGTTTCTCCTTTCACCTGTCTACTTCCCCTTTCTCTTGTTGGAACTTGTGTCTTCTGTGTGTCAGTCCTAGTCCACAGAATAGGACAAACACTGTCCTCCCCATTGGACTTGATGATGTCCAACTGGAAAGATGTTTCCGGATGGGCATATAAATTGTCAGTTGATATTAAGAAATCGAAACTAATCACTTTTTGCAGCTCTGAATAGCCTTCCATTGGGGTCGGATGGCCCCGGGAGGGGGCTCCCTCCACCTGCCTACTATTAACAAGGGTAAGGGACATCATTTTTAGTCAACCTAGACATCCCAATCAAGTTCCTTACTTTTTTTTGTTTGTTTGTTTTTGTTTTTGTTTTTTTGTTTTGTTTTTTGTTTTTTTGACACAGGGTTTCTCTGTATAGCCCTGGCTGGCTGTCCTGGAACTCACTCTGTAGACCAGGCTGGCCTCGAACTCAGAAATCCGCCTGTCTCTGCCTCCAAAGTGCTGGGATTAAAGGCATGCACCACCACTGCCCAGCAAGTTCCTTACATTTTGACCTGGTGGAATCTAGTCGCTGATCCCCCACCTTGGTTAAAGTTTTTTCTTCCTCCTCCTTGAAAACAGTCAAAAGTTTCCTTAACCTTTATTCCGCCTCTGAATTCACAGGCAACAGATTTCATTTGCCAGGGTCAATCCAGCCCAAAGCTGGGGCAGGATTCCATCAAACCACCTGTCTTACAGGATTCTTCTGCCAAGGAAGTCCAGTTTCCTCCTCCCTACCACACTCCCCCACCAACCTCCCTGAACCCAGCTACTTTGTTTCCGCATTCAGCCCTTGATGCTCCCCTTCATAACTGCAAGGAGATTCTGGCTGCCTCTCACAGCTACCGACCAGACTTGAAAGAGACCCCTCTCCCTAAGGCGGATCACACTGGTATACAGATGGCAGCAATTTCATGAGAGATGGCCGTCGGAAAGCAGGAGTCGCTGTGACCACAGAGACAGAGGTAATTTGGGCTGTACCCCTTGCACTAGAAACTTCTGCCCAGAAGGCTAAACAAATAGCATTGACTATTGCCCTAAGGTTGGGGAAAAACCCGACAATTAATATTTATAGTGACAGCAGATACGCCTTTGCCACAGTACATATTCATGTGGCTATTTACCAGGAGAGAGGACTCTTAACAGCAGAAGGAAAAGCCATTAAAAGCAAAGAAGAAATAATAAACCTTCTGAAAGCCCTATGGTGTCCCAAGCAAGTGGCACTAATACATTGTACAGGCCATCAAAAGGGAAATTTTCCCATAGTGAGGGGAAACACTGTAGCTGACAAGACAGCAAAAGAGATGGCCTTAAAAGGAGACTACACCATGAATGAAAATGCCATAATGAAAATAACTCTCCCAGAGCCACCAAATCCTCACCTGCCCTCCAACCCACCGTATACGGAGGGAGAAATTACTTGGGTTAAACAAAAGGAAGGATCCAGACAGAGAACGGATGGCGGTGTGATGGAGAAAGTAAATTAGTCTCACCACAGGCTTTGGCTAGAACTATACTTCAGAAACTACACAGGGCCACCCATCTGGGAACAAAGAAAATGTCACAGCCGGCAGGGCAGTCTGATTTAACCACAAGAGGCCTCACTAAACTGATAAATGAAATAACCACCGCTTTTAAGGCCTGCCAGATGACAAACATGAGTCATCATACTGCTGGACCGGGATTACGCCAAAGAGGTAAGAAGCCAGGGGCCCACTGGGAAATAGACTTCACAGAGATCAAGCCAGGAAAATTTGGATGCAAATACTCACTAGTGTTTGTGGAAACCTTTTCAGGATGAACTGAAGCATTCCCAACCAAGACAGAAACGGCAGCCATTGTTGCCAAAAAGCTTCTGGAAGAAATTCTCCCAAGGTATGGTTTTCCTTAGACTATAGGGTCAGATAATGGACCGGCTTTTGTGTCCAAGGTAAGTCAGACAGTAGCCAAAGCAATTGGGGCAGATTGGGATTTGCATTGTGCTTACAGGCCCCAAAGTTCAGGACAGGTAGAATGAATAGAACCCTAAAAGAGACCTTAACTAAATTGACCATGGAGACTGGCAGGGACTGGGTGACCCTCCTTCCCTTTGCCCTATTTAGGGTTAGGAATTCTCCATATCAGATGGGATTGACGCCCTTTGAGATTATGTATGGGTATCCCCCATCCATAATACCTAGCTTGGCTATTGATGCCATTGGAGATCTCTCTAATGAAGAACTCTTACAGAAAATTAAGGGAATTAGATGGGCCCATGAGCAATTATGGCCTAAGCTCAATGCTTTAGATAACACTGAGCTCCCCCTCAGTCACATCCTTTTCACCCAGGCGACTGGGTATATGTGAAAAGACATCGGAAAGAGACTCTAATGCCCTGTTGGAAAGGACCCCACATTGTGATCCTGACCACACCAACAGCGGTGAAAGTTGACAGACTAACCGCCTAGATACACCAGACTCACCTGAAGAAGGCAGACCCACCAGATACATCAACATCATGGGAAGTTCAAAGAGGGGACAACCCTCTAAAGCTGAAGATTTCCCCCATACAAGACGGGTGATATTTTTGCTTTATTTCATTCTATGCCTCTGCTTGCCCTCCCTTTCTGCTAGCAATAAATCCCCACATCAGGCTGTGCAAGTTACATGGCAGCTTACTAATTTAGAAACCGGAGACTCATACACCTTAGCCACCAAGAGTGATTCATGGGGAGGAAAAGACAGATGGTTCCCAGAAACGTCTTCTGATTCTGCAAGGTGGCTGGAGCTGAATGGGCTACACAGAACAGAAGGCTGATCATGGCCGGGGCAGGAATAAATGGAGAGCCTATATACATTCCTAAGACACAAAGTGGCTGCGGGGGGCCACCCTCTACTACTGCAATGCCAAACCCAAAGCCAAAAAGGGCAGAGATGCTACCCAATACCCAATGTCCCAGCTGGGATTGTGTTGAAGGAGTGACAGCGGAAAATTCATGGATGCTTCCCATAAAGGACAGTTACATTTCCCTCAAATGATATAAAGACCAAGGGATTATAAATCTCACCATATCAGATGCAGTATATCAGAAGCGGTATACCAGATGGGAAAATGGTCGAAGCTGGGGCCTCCGCCTATATACATATGGAAAAGACCCTGGCATGTTGTTTCAACTTCCAAGGATTGTCTCCTTTGTTGGGCCAGCAGGAAAGATAGGCCCAAATCAAGTTTTGGCCCCTCCTAAGAAAACAAACCCCAGACAAGAAACAACTTTGACTCCTTTAGTTACACAGGCACCCTTTATTCAGCAGCTGTCATGGCAGCATCCCTCCCCAATGCCTAAGGCACAGGATCCACTTTTAAATGACCCCCTGTGGATAATAATGAATAATAGCTTCCAGATTTTAAATAGGACAAACCCCAATATGACAGAGTCCTGCTGACTCTGTTATAATGCAAAACCCCCTGTTTATGAAGGAATAGCCATTATAAGAACCTATGGCAATCAGACTACATCCTCCAGTTGCAGATGGCAACAAACGGGCAGCTCTTACCCTGCAGTCAGTAACAGGATGAGGGACCTGCCTAGGAAATGTACCTTCCACTCATCAGCATCTATGCAACACAACTGCCACTGTCCCTGAGACTGATCACTGGTACACTGCCCCAAATGACAGCTGGTGGGCATGTACTACGGGTATCACCCCTTGTGCCCATGGTAGACTGTTTAATGGTTCTGAATACTGCACCCTAGTTCAGTTGGTTCCCGGAATTATCTTCCATATAGAGAAACAGGTCCTTTGTGGGATAATGGGGTCCCCAGAGCCCATAAGAACTAGAAGAGACCCTTTAACATTAACGTTGGGAATCATACTCACTGCAGGACTCACGGTGCAGGAACTGGAATTGCAGCATTAGACACAAGGAATTTGAACGGCTAAAAGAGACTATTGATAAGGACATCCAGGCCCGGCAGTGGTGGTGCACACCTTTAATCCCAGCACTTGGGAGGCAGAGACAGGCAGATTTCCGAGTTCAGACCCAGCCTGGTCTACAGAGTGAGTTCCAGGACAGCCAGGGCTATACAGAGAAACCCTGTCTCAGAAAACCAAAAGAAAAAAAAAAAGAAAGACATCCAGAATTTAGAAAAGTCAATTAGCCATTTAACTAAGAGCCTCAATTCTCTTGCTGAAGTAGTATTACAAAAGAGAAGGGGACTAGACTTGGTGTTTTTACAGCAAGGGGGTTTATTGCAGCCTTAAAAGAAGAATGTTATTTCTATATAAACCATATGGGAGTTATAGAAAATTCCTTAGCCAAAGTTAGAGAAAGTCTAGAAAAAAATAAAAGAAAAAGAGAGTGAGAACAAAATAGGTGATGATTTCAGTCCTGATCTGAAGGCCCTCCATGGCTCACAACCCCAATTTCCACACTTACAGGGCCACTAATGATTTTACTTCTACTCTTTACCTTTGGGCCACGCATTTTAAGCAAGTTAGTCCAATACATGAAAGACAGATTGTCTAGTATCCAACTGACGGTGCTCAGACAACAATATTACCCCCTTTAATATAGCAATCAAGAATTTGAGGATGACCTATCAGTCTAGACCATCGTCCCTGTTCAGCAGGAAGTAGTTACAGAAGAAGAGGCCATTGGCCCTATTCCAGGTCGTTCAAGAATGAACTCTAGGAAAAAGAAAGGGGGCAGGGGATGAGATACTTAAAAAGTCAGCATAACTCACTCCATCTTGATTTTCAGATTCCATTTTGTGCCTGACCTACTTTGAGGGCCTGGGAACCTAAACTCCTGGACTGAAGGTGCAGACTGTTCCAGGAACTAACCACATTCTTGACCAGCCTTGTGTCACATCATTGTTCTGCAAGCCTTGATGAAAAGTTCCCACACCCCCACCTGCTTGCGGGTTTTGCCCTTAAATACTCAATCTTTCTGCCCTCAGGATCACCATTTCATGGTGGTCCAGTTCGAGCAGTCTAATTAAAAATCCTTCTTTGCTAATTACATCTGTGTCATGTCCTGTTGGTCACACAGGGGTCCTGAGTTGATAGTTCTACCCCTGCACTGGGGGAAAGAGAACTTCCTGAAGACTGAGTTAAAACTTCCCGCAGAGGGACTGGCTAGAGGGCTCCCTCAGGTCCCTCAAGGTTGAGAGCCTTGCTGCTCTTTTGAGGGTCTGGGTTCAGTTTGTAGAAGCCACATGATGGTGCACAACCATTTATAACTCCAGTTCCAGAGGCTTTGGTGTCCCCTCCTGGCCTTCACAGGCAACCAGGCATGCACACAGTACACATAATGTGCTCGAGACATTTATGCACATAAAAGAAACCAACCTAAAACTTTAAAAACACCCATGCATATAAAATAAAGAAGAAAAACCCCACAGAGTAAATGGACTAGAAATTTAAATAATCAAGTACTTTATAAAACAAAATGTATCTAGTAGCAAATGATGCTTAATTTCAGCTGGGAGTGGTGGTAAATGCATGCTATTTCAGCATTTGAGAGGATCAGGAGTTCGAGGTCATCCTTGACTACAGATTGAGTTTGAGGCCAGCCTGGGCTACATGAGACTCCGTCTCAAAAATATAAGAAAGTTCTTTAGGCATGGTGCTGCCTTTAATTCCAGCACTAGAGAGGCAGAAGCAGAAGATCTTTCTTAGTTTCATTCCAGCCAGGCCACATTTAGAGACCCTGTATTAAAAAAGAAAAGAAAAGAAAAGTTTCCTGGTCAGAAACTTGTGTCTTCCAGCCTCAAGATCTTGATCACAGGTGTGCCCTCCAATTCTGGATTATAATTAATTCCAAATATAGTCAAGTTGACAACCAGGAATAGCCACCACACAAGTAGTCCGTTTTCAAAAGAACTTAACTCCTGTGAGAACAGGAACTCAAACAGGGCAGGAACCTGAAGGAAGGAACCTAGAAGCAGGAGCTGATGCAGGGGCCATGGAGTGTGCTGCTTACTGGCTTGCTTCTCATGACCAACAACCCAGGAATGGCACCACCTACAATGGGTTGGCCCTCTCCATGTAAATCACTAATTTTTAAAAATGCTCTGAAAGACCCTGGAAGAAAAATACCCCTAGACTCAGCACTTGAGTCCTAGACCTCCCAGGGGCCTGAGATGAGCTGAACTCACCCCCCCCCCCAGACAATTCTGGTAAATGGTTGTTTTTACCTTGTTCTGACCACCATGAAATGTCACAATGACCTCTATTCTGAAAATTGTTTTGAGAAAGCAGTTGTTTTGACTTGGCTCCTACCCTGTTGATCAACCAAAAATGTCACCATAACCTCTGTTTTGAGACCCTCTGTTCTTTCCCATGATGCATGTTCCCTCCTACCCCCCTTATTTTTGCTTTGTGTTCCCTTTAAATACCCCTCTGCCCCTGTGTGGGTTATGAGCTCGGCCCAGTGCACTGTTTTCCCGAATAAACCTTGTGTATTTGCAGCAGGTTGGGTCTCTCGTGAGTCATTGGGGGATCGCGTCTTCCCGAGACTTGAGTGAGGGTCTCCCCAGTTCGGGGGTCTTTCATTGGGGGCTTGTCTGGGATTTTTCAACCACCCTAGTCTCCGAGAACCCACTTGGAGGTGAGATTCCGTCCATGTCTGTGTTTGTCTGTGTTGGGTAAAAGTCTGGATCTGTCTGAAAAGTGCTTTTGGTTTTGCGGCTGCTCTTTGTCTCGTAAGAGTCTTTGAGTGATGGACAGACATGTCAAGGAAGACCTCAGACCGTGGACCTGGAGGACGCTCCAGGAGGGGAGGAGTACCGGGGATGCCCGGAAGACTCCTATCGGGTGGGTTCCGGTCAAGCCCTTCTGGTGGGCTCTGATCGAGCACTTCTGTTTCCTGCACATCTGGAGCTGTCTGCCACACTTTCGTTTTTTGTGGAGGACGCCTGGGGCGTTTCGGATTGTGTCTGTTCTCTATCAGCTTATTTGTGTTGTTTGTGTATCTGACTTTCCGACTGATGATGGGACAGACTGTGGCAACCCCCCGGACTCTGACTGTAGACCACTGGACTGAAATCAAAGATAGGGCGCACAATTTGTCAGTAGAAGTCAGGAAAGGACAGTGGCAGACTTTCTGTTCTTTCGATGTCAGCTGGCCCCCAGAGGGCACTCTTGACCTCCCTGTTATATCTGCAATGAAAGCCATCGTCCTCCAAGAGGGACCAGAGGGCCATCCTGATCAGGCTGCCTATATCTTTGTCTGGGAGGATCTTGCACAGAACCCCCCTCCATGGCTTAAGCCATGGGCACAAAAACGAAAGCCAGGCTCCAAAGTCCTGGCTCTCAGCGAGTCGGAACACAAACTGAAAGTAAAAGTTTCAAAGCCTGAGGCTCAGCCCGAGAGCCAGTCTTCGGCTCCTCCTAAAATCTACCCAGAGATTGAGGAGCCACCAGAATGGCCTCCTCCTCCTCCTCCTTACTCCCTCCCCTGGTGCCGGATCCCGGTGCAGTTGGCGGAGTGGATGATGGACCGGCAGCAGGGACCCGAAGAAGACATGCCCAGAGTCCTGCACAGGGTCCCAGAAAACCGACTCCACCACTGCGCTGCCGCATCGAGTCTACGGGCCCCCAGTTCCAATCCCTCCAATACTGGCCATTCAGACCTCAGCTCCAACCCCTCCAATACTGGCCATTCTCCTCCGCTGACCTTTATAATTGGAAGACTAATCACCCTTCTTTTTCAGAAAATACCGCCAGTTTAACAGGACTGGTGGAATCCCTAATGTTTTCTCATCCACCTACTTGGGATGATTGTCAGCAACTCTTACAGGTTTTCTTCACTACAGAAGAAAAGGAGCGGATCCTCCTGGAAGCCCGTAAAAATGTACCTGGAGCGGATGGGGCACTGACCAGCCTCCCGAATGAGATAGATGCTGGATTTCCCCTGAACCTCCCTAATTGGGATTTTAATACGGCTGAAGGTAGGGAGCAGCTGACAGTCTATCGCCGGGCTTTTGTGGCGGGTCTCAAAGGGGCAGCCAGGCGCCCCACCAATTTGGCTAAGGTAAGAGAGGTCCTCCAAGGCCCAACTGAGCCCCCGTCTGTGTTCTTAGAACGCCTGATGGAGGCCTACCGCAGATATACTCCTTTCAACCCGACTTCTGAGGGTCAGCAGGCGGCGGTGGCCATGGCCTTCATAGGGCAGTCAGCAACGGATATTAAGAAAAAGTTACAGCATTTAGAAGGATTGCAGAACCTGTCCTTACAAGATCTAGCTAAGGAAGCTGAGAAAGTGTTTCATAAGAGGGAGACTGAGGAAGAAAGAAGAGAGAGAGAAAAGCGGGAAGCAGAAGAAAGGAAGAATCGGAGGGATCGTAGACAGGAGAGGAATTTGATCGGGATTTTGGCCGCAGTAGTAGGAGATAAGGACAGGACAGGATTCAGACAGACAGGGAACCTGGGCAACCGGAGGTCACGGGTGGGGAAAGATGAGCAGAGACCCCCTCTGGGGAAGGACCAATGTGCCTATTGCAAAAGAAACGGGCCCCCAAGGTCCTGGCCTTAGAGGATGATGACTAGAGGGAACGGGGCTCAGACCCCCTCCCCGAGCCTAGGGTAACTTTAACTGTGGAGGGGACCCCCATGGACTTTCTGGTAGACACCAGAGCTGAGATTTCTGTCTTAAAGCAACCATTGGGCAAGCTGAAAAACAAAAAGACTGTTGTCATTGGGGCCACGGGACAAAAACAATATCATTGGACCACTTCTCGCCAGGTGGACTTGGGGAGAGGACAGGTGATTCACTCCTTCCTAGTCATCCCTGAGTGTCCTATGCCCCTACTAGGAAGGGACCTGCTGACCAAATTAAAGGCTCAGATTAAATTTTCTTCAGAGGGACCCGAGGTGACCTGGCAAACCCCTACTTCCATGGTCTTAGCGTTAAAATTAGACAAAGAGTACTGGCTCCATGAATCCCCACAGATAGCCGCAACATCCAAACTAAGGGGATGGTTGACCAATTTTCCCCAAGCATGAGCAGAGACCGGAGGTATGGGGATGGCCATCTGAATCCCTCCCATGGTAGTGGGGCTAAAAACCGACACCACCCAATCAGGGTCCACCAATACCCCATGAGCAAAGAAGCACGGGAAGGAATTAGTCCCCATATCCAGAGGTTCCTACAGCAGGGCCTCCTGATCCCTTGTCAGTCACCCTGGAACACACCACTGTTACCAGTTAAGAAGCCCGGCACCAATGATTACTGACCTAAGGGAAGTCAACAAAAGGGTGCAGGACATACACCCCACGGTACCCAATCCCTACAATCTCCTCAGCTCCCTCCCTCCTCATCAGAAGTGGTACACTGTGTTGGATTTGAAAGATGCTTTTTTCTGCCTTCATTTACACCCTTCCAGCCAGCCCATCTTTGCCTTTGAATGGAGAGACCCAGAATCAGGGCAGGTGGGGCAGCTGACCTGGACCAGACTGCCTCAAGGGTTCAAAAATTTGCCCACTCTTTTTGACGAGACTCTCCACCAGGATTTGGCCTCATTCAGATCTGCAAACCCAATGGTCACCCTAATTCAGTATGTTGATAATCTGCTCCTAGCAGCCCCCACTGAGTCTGATTGCAGACGAGGAACTGAGAAACTCCTGGCAGAATTGGGTGAGTTGGGGCACCGGGCATCAGCAAAGAAGGCTCAGCTATGTCAGATGGAGGTCACATATCTGGGGTACGTTCTTAAGGATGGGAAACTGTGGCTCACTGAAGCCAGGAAAAAGACTGTGACCCAGATCCCCACCCCAACAACCCCTCAGCAAGTTAGGGAATTTCTGGGAACTGCAGGCTTTTGTAGACTATGGATACCAGGGTTTGCAAACATAGCTGCCCCACTGTACTCCCTCACTAGAGAAGGGGGAGTGTTCACGTGGACTCCAGAACATCAGAAGGCCTTCAAAGAAATCAAAAAGGCCCTTTTAACTGCACCTGCCCTAGCCCTACCTGACTTGACCAAACCCTTCACTCTATATGTAGATGAGAGGTCTGGGGTTGCCAGAGGAGTATTGACTCAGACACTGGGACCTTGGAAGACACCTGTAGCTTATCTGTCAAAAAAACTGGACCCAGTTGCTAGCGGGTGGCCTTCCTGCCTTAAAGCCATCGCTGCGGTGGCCCTGCTCCTCAAGGACACAGATAAGCTCACCCTGGGACAACAGACCACTGTAGTAGCGCCCCACACTCTCGAAAGCATCATTAGGCAACCCCCCAATCGATGGATGACCAACGCCCGGATGACACACTACCAGAGCCTTCTACTGACTGAACGAGTGATCTTTGTGCCCCCTGCTGTCCTCAACCCTGCTACCAGAGGCTGATGAATCCTTGCCTACTCATCACTGTGATGACATCCTGGCCGAAGAGACTGGTACCTAGAGACTGACCTCAAGGATCAACCTTGGCCTGGAAGCCCCAATTGGTATACTGATGGTAGCAGCTTCGTGGTTGAAGGTAAGCGGAAGGTGGGGGCGGTGGTAGTAGATGGAAAACAAGTGATCTGGGCCAGCAGCCTTCCCGAAGGAACCTTGGCCCAAAAAGCTGAACTTGTGGCTATGATTCAAGCTCTATGGATGACAGAGGGGAAGTCTGTCAACATCTACATGGACAGCAGGTATGCTTTCGCGACTGCTCATATAAACGGAGCAATCTACAGGCAGAGAGGGCTACTAACATCCACAGGAAAGGACATTAAAAACAAAGAGGAGATTCTGAGCCTCCTGGAGGCCATACACTTACCAAAAAAGATAGCCATCATACATTGTCCAGGGCACCAGAAGGGCCAAGATGCAGTAGCCCGTGGAAACCAAATGGCAGATTTGACTGCTAAGCAGGCAGCACAAGGAGCCATGATTATGGCTGCAAGAGAATCCAAAGACTATTATGATAACAGAGAGACCAGTTTTAGATATACTCCAGAAGATTATCAGGCTATGGACAAATTAGGTATAGTTCAAGGACACACCCCTTATGGGGTAGCTGAAACTGAAGACGGTAAACAAGTTCTTCCTCAAGAAGAAGGGCGTAAATATGTCACCAACCTGCATCATTTGACCCATCTAGGGACAAAGAGACTAAGACATTGTGAGATCCTCTGACTACTGCGTTATTGGACTTTCAGATTTGGCACAAGAAGCGGTCAGAAAGTGTGAGGCATGCACTCTGACAAACGCAGGGTGTCCCATAAACATCCACAGTAAAAGGCTAAGGGGCAACTGCCCTGGGGCATACTGGGAAGTAGATTTTACTGAGATCAAGCTGGCCAAATATGGTAACAAATACTTGTTAGTTTTTATAGACACCTTCTCAGAATGGGTAGAAGCTTTTCCCATTAGGACTGAGACTGCCAATGTGGTGGCTAAGAAGATCCTTGAAGAAATTTTTCTAAGGTTAGGAAATCCCAAGGTAATCAGGTCCGATAATGGACCTGCCTTTGTTGCCCAGGTAAGTCAGGGATTGGCCACTCAACTGGGGATTAATTGAGAATTACATTGTGCTTACAGTCCCCAGAGCTCAGGTCAGGTAGAGAGGATGAACAGAACTTTAAAAGAGAACTTGACCAAATTAGCCTTAGAGACCGGCGGGAAGGACTGGACAGCCCTCCTTCCTTTTGCCCTGTTCTGAGTTTGGAACACCCCTGGAGGGTTTAAACTTACACCTTATGAGATCCTATGTGGGGGACCACCACCACCTACAGAAGCAGGTGGAGTTTTTGACCCTGATGCTTCTCTTTCTCAACCCCTGTTTACCCGATTAAAGGCCCTTGTGTTGGTCAGGTCTTCAGCTGGGAACAGCTGAAGGGGGCTTACAAGACTGAGAGTCCAGACATGCCCCATCAATTCCAGGTTGGAGATGCTGTTTTGATCCAGCACCATCAAGTGGGCAACCTCGAACCTTGCTGGAAAGGACCATACTTAGTGCTTCTGACCACCCCCACAGCAGTCAAGGTTGAAGGCATTTCAGCCTGGATCCGTGCCTCCCATGTCAAGAGAGCGCCAGAGCCAGCTCAGGATGAATGGAGATTGGAAAAGACTGCTGATTCTCTTAAGCTGTGCTTGCTACATGGAGCTGCTTCAGGGGCTGGGTGAAAATCCCCATGTCCCCTGGAAATTAACCTGGCAAGTACTGTGGGCCACCGGGGAGGAGGTATGGTTGGTAAGCCAGACCACCTCCTCATCATCTTGGTGGCCCGACTTGTACCCAGACCTTTGTAAGTTGGCTACTGGGGCTCCGAATGCAGGGATTTGGGACATGGAGGATCAGAACCCTGATAAACACACACCCCCTAACGTTTCCCCAAATCCTGGGGGGCCAGGGATGGGGTGCTCTACCACCAACCACAGAAACACACTAAAAGCTATATCTTTTTATGTTTGTCTGGGGTATCACTGTAACCAGGCGCTGGGACCGACCTGTGGGCATAAGCCTGACTTTTTTGGCAAGAAATGGGGTTGTGAGACCACTGGAGATACCCGTTGGAAACCCTCTTCCACTTGGGACTTCATCACAGTCACTGCTAATTACTCTCATGACTCTCCTGGGGTTTTCTCTCGTATGCCGAGTTCGGACGAGTGGAGCCAATGCCACGACCAATGGTGTCATCCTCTTAAAATCAGGTTCCCATGGGAAACAGGCCACAGGATGGACCAAGGGATACCAATGGGACATCAGGTTGTATAAAAGTGGATATGATGAAGGTCTTCTTTTTACCATCCGGCTAAAGATCGAACTCCCCAAAGCCATTCCCGTGGGGCCTAATCCTGTCTTGGTGGAACACGGAAGTTTCCAGGTGCGGCCCCTCCCTCCCCCGCCTCAGCCCATGTCAACCTTCACTCCCCCCACCAGGCCTATTCTGGCTCCCTCTACAATCTCCTATGCCCCCCCAGTAAAGACAGGACAAAGGCTGTTTAACCTAATATAAGGAGCCTTTCAGGCCCTCAACACCACAAACCCCAATGTTACTTCTTCCTGCTGGCTTTGCCTGTCCTCTGGACCCCCATACTATGAGGGGCTGGCTACAAAAGGGTCCTTTAATACCACCACCCAAACCACCCAATGCTCGTGGGGCTCTGAAAACAAGCTCACCCTGACTGAGGTGACAGGGGTGGGGCTGTGCATAGGCAAGGTACCATCCACCCACCAGCCTTTCTGCAATTTCACTGCAACCGTCAGCCAGGGCACATCCCAGCAATACTTGGTGCCAGAGCCTAATAGGTGGTGGGCTTGTAATACCGGGTTAACCCCTTGTGTCTCCACCTTAGTTTTTAATCAGTCTCGAGATTTCTGTGTGATGGTCCAGCTTGTCCCTCGGGTCTATTACCATCCAGAAGAAGTAGTCATAGATGAGTACGACCAACGCCCCTCTAGATATAAGAGAGAGCCTATATCCCTGACACTGGTGGTCATGCTGGGCCTAGGAGTGGCCACTGGGGTGGGGACAGGGACTGCCGCTTTAATATCGGGACCGCAACAACTAGAGAGGGGGCTCAACGAGCTCCATGCGGCCATGACCGAGGATCTGCAAGCTTTAGAGAAGTCTGTTAGTAATCTAGAGGAATCCTTGACCTCCCTGTCAGAAGTAGTTCTGCAGAACAGGAGAGGATTAGATTTGTTGTTTCTAAAAGAAGGTAGATTATGTGTGGCCTTAAGAGAAGAATGTTGCTTCTATGTAGACCATTCAGGAGCCATTAGGGACTCCATGAGCAAGCTTAGAGAAAGACTAGAAAAACGCAGGAAGGAAAGAGAGGCTGGACATGGATGGTTCGAAGGATGGTTCAGCAAGTCACCTTGGATGACAACTTTGCTTTCTGCCTTGGTAGGACCACTGATGATTTTGCTTCTCTTACTCACTGTAGGACCCTGTTTAATCAACAGACTAATGACTTTTGTCAGAGAACGAGTAAGTTCTGTACAAATCCTGATGTTAAGACAACAGTACCAGGCGTTGGGAGAACAGGCTCATGATAGTGAAATAGGACTGTAGTTCTAGGATTAGAACTATACACTAGGAGAAGTGGGGGATGAAAGACCCTGGAAGAAAAATACCCCTAGACTCAGCACTTGAGCCCTAGACCTCCCAGGGGCCTGAGATGAGCAGAACTCACCCCCCACCCCTAGACAGTTCTGGGAAATGGTTGTTTTTACCTTGTTCCGACCACCATAAAATGTCACAATGACCTCTATTCTGAAAATTGTTTTGAGAAAGCAGTTGCCTTGACTTGGCTCCTACCCTGTTGATCAACCAAAAATGTCACCAAAACCTCTGTTTTGAGACCCTCTGTTCTTTCCCATGACGCACGTTCCCTCCTATCCCCCTTATTTTTGCTTTGTGTTCCCTTTAAATACCCCTCTGCCCCTGTGTGGGTTATGAGCTCGGCCCAGTGCACTGTTTTCCCGAATAAACCTCGTGTACTTGCAGCAGGTTCGGTCTCTCATGAGTCGTTGGGGGGTCGCGTCTTCCCAAGACTTGAGTGAGGGTCTCCCCAGTTCAGGGGTCTTTCACTCTACAGTACAGGCTATATCATGATCTTACTGAGGCATTTTTTTTTTTAAATCAACTTTCCCTCCTCTCAGATGACTGTAGCTTGTGACAAATTGACATAAAACTAACTAGACACTTGTATCTATTGAACTCAGGAAGCACACTCAAAAGTGATTTCACAAGTTATTTTAAAATATCTACAAAAATGTTCCTAATGGCATAATTTGTAACATCCCAGTGATGATTACTTCCAGTTGTCAACCTGAGACAACTTTGAGTCACCTAGAAAGGCAGTTTTAGTAAGGGATTGTGTATATTGGGTTGGCCACTAGGCATTTATAGGGGACTGTGTGTGTTTATTTTGAGACTGTTTTCTTTTGTAGCCTTGGATGGCCTGGGACTCAATATATACACCAGACTGGCCTCAAATTCACAGAGATCTGCCTGCCTCTGCCCCTGAGTGCTAGGATTAAAGGCATGTACATAATATTGTCTTAAGCTAGTTAATGTGGGAACCGTCAGCCCACTGTGGGAAGCACTATTCCCTAGGCAGAGAGTACTGAACTGTATGAGTGCAGAAATTGAACTGAGCACAAACGTGCAGGCAAGTGAGCATTGTACATTCATTTCTCTCTGTTCTTGGCTGTGGGTGTGATGTAACAGATATTTGAAGCCTTGACATTTTTGTAACGATGAACTGCAATCTGAAATTGTAAGATGAAGTAAGCCTTCCTCCCCCCACCCCC